>JAVSCE010007384.1:0-47784 GCA_032199065.1 Smutsia gigantea | reverse complement strand
CTTCTCTGTGTTGTACTGCCTTCCCCATATCTGCACCCCCCGCTACATTATGTGTGCTAATCATAATGCCCCTTTCTCCCCCTTATCACTCTCTTCCCATCTATCTTCCCCAGTCCCTTTCTCTTTGGTAACTGTTAGTCCATTCTTGGGTTCTGTGAGTCTGCTGCTGTTTGGTTCCTTCAGTTTTTGCTTTATTCTTATGCTCCAGAGATGAGTGAAATCATTTGGTACTTGTCTTTCCCCACCTGGCTTATTTCACTGAGCATAATACCCTCTAGCTCCATCCATGTTGTAGCAAATGTCTGGATTTGTTTTCTTCTTAGGGCTGAATAATATTCCATTGTGTATATGTACCATCTCTTCTTTATCCATTCATCTACTAATGGACACTTAGGTTACTTCCATTTCTTGGCTATTGTAAATAGTGCTGCGATAAACATAGGGGTGCATATGTCTTTTTCAAACTGGGCTGCTTCATTCTTAGGGTAAATTCCTAGGAGTGGAATTCCTGGGTCAAATGGCATTTCTATTTTGAGTTTTTTGAGGAACCTCCATACTGCTTTACAAGATGGTTGTACTAATTTACATTCCCACCAGCAGTGTAGAAGGGTTCCCCTTTCTCTGCATCCTCGCGAGCATTTGTTGTTCCTATTATTTTCTATGTTGGCCATCCTAACTGGCGTGAGGTGAAATATCATTGTGGTTTTAATTTACATTTTCCTGATAATTAGCAATGTGGAGCATCTGTTCATGTGCCTGTTGGCCATCTGAATTTCTTCTTTGGACAACTGTCTGTTCATATCCTCTGCCCATTTTTTAATAGGGTTATTTGCTTTTTGGGTGTTGAAGAGTATGAGTTCCTTATATACTTTGGATGTTAACCCCTTGTCAATATGTCACTTACAAATATATTCTCCCACACTTTAGGATGCCTTTTTGTTCTGCTCATAGTGTCCTTTGCTGTACAGAAGCTTTTTAGCATGATGTAGTCTCATTTGTTCATTTTTTATTTTCTTTCCTTTGCCCGAGGAGATGCATTCAGGAAAAAGTTGCTCATGTTTATATTCAAGAGATTTTTGCTTATGTTTTCTTCTAAGAGTTTTTTGGTTTCATGACTTACATTCACATCTTTGATACATTTTGAGTTTACTTTTTTGTATGGGGTTAGACAATAATCCAGTTTCATTCTCTTACGTATAGCTGTCCAATTTTGCCAACACCAGCTGTTGAAGAGGCTGTCATTTCCCCATTGTATATCCATAGCTCCTTCATCATATATTAATTGACCATATATGCTTGGGCTTAATCTGGGCTCTCTTGTCTGTTCTATTGGTCTGTGGGTCTGTTTTTTTTTAAGGTATTATTGATATACACTCTTATGAAGGTTTCACATGAAAAAACAATGTGGTTACTACATTATGGGTCTGTTCTTGTGCCAGTACCAAATTGTCTTGATTACTGTGGCTTTGTAGTAGGGCTTGAAGTTGGGGAGTGTAATCCCTCCTGCTTTATTCTTCTTTCTCAGGATTGCTTTGGCTATTCGGGGTCTTTTGTGGTTCCATATGAATTTTAGAACTATATGCTCTAGCTCATTGAAGAATGCTGTTGGTATTTTGATAGGCATTGTATTGAATCTGTAGATTGCTTTAGGCAGGATGGCCATTTTGACAATATTAATTCTTCCTATCCATGAGCACGGGATGTATTTCCACTTATTGGTATCTTCTTTAGTTTCTCTCATGAGTGTCTTGTAGTTTTCAGAGTATAGGTCTTTCACCTCCTTGGTTAGGTGTATTCCCAGGTATTTTATTCTTTTTGGTGTAATTGTGAATAGAATTTTTTTCCTAATTTCTCTTTCTGCTAGTTCATCGTTAGTGTACAGCATGGTTATATTTAATATCAGTGCTCTCTGGTATTTGTTCATTTGTTTAATGGGAGTGATTTGCTCTAATGCATATTAGTTTCGTTTTATAGGTTGGTGAAAAAATCAGCCATCGGTATTACATTATATAGATGATATTCCTGTTTTTGTGGGTAGGCCTCTTACCAACATCTCCCATATTCAAGGATACACAATCAAAATTAAAATCAAGTAGAACAGAAATAATGACTTCCAAATGTAAAACAATCAAGTGTGGTTTCCTTTTTGACATCCAACATAAAGACACAACTATCCTCTTTACAAAACTTACAGGTTAATTAGAAAACAGGACATTCTGTAGTGGAAGGGGGCAATCTAATCAATGGATGAACTTGGATGTGATATAATTAATAAGTACTGTGTCCTAGAAACAAGCAATTACCTGGACAGACAAGAGGTGCAGAAGAAAGTCTGAACAGCTTCTTGCAATGGGTAGGAAAGAAGAATGAAAACTTCAAAGTATACTGACTGTTTTAGAAAAATCACAGGAAAAATGTATAATCAAATGAAAGAGAACTCAGAACTGAAGCCAGAAGTGAATAAGAGACACATATTTGGAAAGAGATGAAAAGCAGGGTTTCTTATATCAGAATGCAAGAGCTTTAGAAAGTACTGAGGGAAGAATTAAAAGAGGACAACAAAGTATCCAGTTGTGAGGGAAGATATGCTATAAGGAACACTAATAAAGTTGTTCTCTTGAAGTTCAAGTTGGAGAGGCATCTGTAGGCAGCTAGCTCTTAAGAAGATACACTTTTACCTATAAGTTTGACAGCTATTCCTATTTCAAATGACTCTCAAAAAGAAAGCCAGAAAAGACGTAAGATCCAATTCCTGTTATTACATAGATATTTAACAAAGGAGGCAAGGCTTGGACAGTAGTTACCAAGATAGCATAAGCTGAGGTATGAAGATCCCCATTTCCCAACACTGTTTTTCATTTAAGATTCCTAAATATCTATACTTACAATGTCATTCGCACTGACCTAATCCTACCTCCATCAAATTCTAAATGTTTCTAGAAGGAGATGAAAAGAAAAAGAATAAACAATAAAAAAAACGGATGATTTCCTCTTTTAAACCAGTTCTAAAAAGTAAAATGGCAGCTTTTAACAAACATGTCTGAGGTGACAGGACAGGGAGCAATAAGGAGAACAGTGTAACCAATTAAAACTTCAGAGACCATTTAGATAAAAAGCTGAAATGAGGCCAAGGCTCTTCGGCCATGGCCCTCGGCTGCACAATAGTGCCAAGGGACTTGCAATGACCAGGAGGAATCCAGAGTTCACAGCAACAAAGCACAGCTAATATCGCCCTTCAACACTTTCTTACAAAAAGCACCAATCCCCAGCGCGCCCACACTGAAGGTGGAAGTAGCCTCTTACTAGAGGAAAGCCAGAACTAGAACAAACCTTAAGATGAAGCAATCCATTTTTCTCCATTTTCTGAGAAAGATGGAATCATCTTCTGGAAGGCCAGAAGGTAAATGTCACATGGCCAAGGTCACCAAGAAAGTCAACAGTGAACACAGGTCTCAACAACTTGAGTTGTGTACAAGGATCATATAAACCAATTATCAAGGATGGTACTGAGTTCCCCTATTCTGCCCTGTCAGGACCTTCGGTTTACTTATAGGACCATGAGTCATGCCTTTTTTTTTTAAACAATATGATCTCCTTTCCCACAATACCCCCTCCTATTACTGCCATATGCATATTTGTGAAATATTAAATAAATCATACTTCAGGAGGACACATATTTTTCCATCAACATAGAAACAGATGATGAATATAACACAGAAAGAGTATGAAGATTCTTATAGTTAAGATGAACAAATTTTGTTTTGAAATGAGTGTGTTCTGATTTCCACTATGTGTTCGTGAATCAAGTTTATTAGAGAATGGTACATATTTACGCTTGGATTCCTTCTCTCCTAGAGGAGAGTTGTCTATATACAAAGCAAGAAGTTTTACTAGTGATTGCTTTAACAAAACTACATTTCTTCATAGTAGTCACCTTTACTTTGACAAATTGAATTATTAAAAATACAGATGCTAACAATGCCTCCTACATTGGTATCTCTTTTCAAAGTATGAAAATTTCAGCCATTCAAAGGATTTGTCCTTTGTAACTTGCCTTAAGACCTAGGTGAAACTACCTGACATTATGCAGAAACACCATCTTTTTTAATTCTCCTAACTTAAAAATCATAAGAACTACTGGACAAGAGGATTCTCAGAGTTTTTAAGAACATGTTTTCATAGAGAATGAGGAAAGCAGAGGGAAAAGGAGAGTTTGAGGAGCGGAAGATGGCATGGGAACTGGGTGAGGCAGAGAACTGTAGCTCCAGGCATGGGTAAAATTTGTCAAAAGTGACAGTATAAATGAAAAACTCACTGAAATAAATAACAATGCTAATTTTTATTTCCACATGACACTGTATATATAGTATATCACTGCTAAAAATAGAACTGAACATTGCTCAACCATTTCTTTCATCACATGGTTTATCTACCATATTACCTCTGAATATATATTTTCATTCCTTTTAGAAAGCTGCTACTTGATTCTCTGTTCCAGATAACTTATTTGTTAGTAATAATATTTATTAAATAAAAAAACCTGGCTCCCTAAACTGAAAAGCAAATAAAACATTAGTAATAAGGGTCTGTAAAATGTCAACTAATGTGCCTTTGTACTTGGTGTTCAACATTAAAATAACATTTAATGTACAATAAAAACATGACACTAAATTATCTTTTAAGTAAAATACTTGTTTGATTTCAGAGCACATTAAATGACGTTTACATCTATGTCTTTTATAGACATAAATTTTAAAATGTCTTTGACTAAAATTTTACTAAATATATTCACTTTAATAAGCAATGTTCAGCCAGTTGCTTTTTTCTCACTGTTGTCCAACATTCAGGTCAAGGATGATAAGTTTTTTGGAAGTATTTTATCTTTGTATTTCTTTTCTCAGAGCACTAACATGTTTATATCCTACTTCTAACCTATTCTCAATTGGAAAAAGAAAAGGCAGTCCCATTGGAATACTTGCAAAACATCAAATACACAGGAGTGGTAATCAAATGTAGTCTAAACAGCTTTCCTAGGCGTGCTCTGAATGAATAACATCACTATCCCCAGTGCATTGATTCAGCTCCTCTCTAATAGGTGCTGTGGTCCAGGTCGTCACATCCAGTGATACATATGCAGCAACGATCTAATTTCAGTATGGGCCTGCTCTATGTTTTATGATCTCAGTTGGTACTTTGAGGGATTAGAAAATGCAAGCTTCATACCTTTTTGCATCTGCAACTTTTGGATTTACAGACTGGTTGACAAAACTAACCCACAGTTTCCTAACTTGTGAAGCAAATATTTTAAGCCTCTGAAAGCTGAGCTGGAATTCAACTAGATTTTTTTTCCTGATGTGCTTCTAAACTACTATTCAAATATCCTTTATTCAAGTTTCATGTGTTTTGCTCCTATTGAGTAGAAGGAATACATTTTTTTAATCAATTTTTACAGACAATAGAACATCGTGTCTTGTATTCAACAGATTATTAATTCCTGGATGGTGTGCCAGTATTGGGTTTGGAAGAGAGGGATTAAAATTATAGGAGACATTCATTTTCTAGAGACAAAAAAGTCAGAGAGATTGTTTTGATGAGTAAAGCTATTCACTGCGGAGCATTTTCTTTTATAGCTGTTTACACCTCTTTTTGAAAAAATCCACTACTTTTCAGGGTTGGTGAAATATAAACATATATAGGTTAAAAATCTTCCACTCACACCCATCAATGCCATCTCTAGGTGTATGTCCACACAAAAACTGTATATGAAGGATCAGAGGGGCATTATTTATAATAGCCAAAAAAGTTAAAACAACTCAAATGTCTATTAGCTAAAGAATGGATCAATGAATGTGGCATACAAAGGTTGGCAA
The DNA here is from genome assembly GCA_032199065.1 of Smutsia gigantea. Lineage (NCBI taxonomy): Eukaryota > Metazoa > Chordata > Mammalia > Pholidota > Manidae > Smutsia > Smutsia gigantea. Next base: position 41,914 of record JAVSCE010007384.1, on the reverse strand, counting down.
TAAAAAAAGAATGCAGTGCTCATACATGCTACAAAATGAATAATCCTGGAAAACATGATGCTAAGTGAAAGAAGTTAATCACCAAAGTCATATATTATATAATTCCACTTCTAAGAAATACTGAGGACAGACAAATCCATAGAGACAAAAAGCAGTTTAGTGTTTTCCTAGGCTATGGAGGGCTCAGGAGAAATGAGGAATGACTACAAATATGGATGGGTTTTCTTTTGGGATGATTAGGGTATTCTGAAGTTGACTGTGGTCGTGGTTGTACAACTCTGTGAAATACTGAAAGCACTGAGTAGTACTTTCAAAATGTTGATTTTATTGATTATTAATGAGTATCTTAATAAAGTTCTTTATAAAATATTTGGATGAGAATTTTCCTCAATTTTTACAATCTTTAACACACAAATTCACAGTGGGTTTTGTAATAATTATCTCCTTTTGAAATGGAGGGAATTTTTTTTTAATTTATAGAACAAGGATAGTTTTAATGAAAACTGGAAAAGGCAGTCATTCACCTTGATTGCTAAGTACCCAGATGACTATCTAAATATCCACCTGTTTTCTGAGGATTCTGAGTAAAATAAAGCTAAGGAGACCCACACTGGTCATGATATTTGCACCTCTTAGAAAGAATCTCTGTGATGTCATTTATTCTCTGAAACCTTCTTGATCAGAAAATCTCTTCATACTGACTCTGGATTTTATTAGAGGGGTAACCTTCTATAAGTTCAAAGCCAAGGTCGTGTCTATCCAACTTAAATCCAGACTTGAGGCATAAATCTTTCAGAAAAGATCCTTCCACACTTGCATCATAAAGACTCTGACACATGTCACAATGAAGCAATTTTCATTAAGTTACAGCAATGATTGTTTTTTCATTTGATGGACTCTGAAAAATTGCTCTATCTTTCCCTATTCCCATGACAGCTGTCATCATGTCGCAAATGGAGAAAAGTTTTAAAAAAGAAAGGACTCTTGCTTTCTCAACAGTTGTCACCACTAGCAGCAACATAATATGCAATGTTACCAAGGGGAAAGAAATAAACACTGTATCAAGAAAGCATATTTTGGAAAAGCCCACAATTCACTTCCATCAACTGCAGGATAAAAGAGAAACAAACAAACAATATCATTTATACGACTCCACAATATTCCATGTGGAACATAACTGTCCTGTCTCTAGTATATCTAAGGTCCTATGGTTCTGGAGAAATCATCTATCCTAGCTAAAACATTCAAAACCTTGTACATCATATGTCTTTAAATAACTAACCACAAGACTCAGGTGTCAGACAAAGATATACCAGATCAACTTAGGATACAAGGCAAACAGACTTAGGGCTTAAAGCTGTGTAATATAAAATAAGACACAAACTTTTAACTTGACAGGCTGACAGACTTGTTGATCTAGTGTTGTTCTGTTTCTAATAAAAAATAACAATATACTGAGAAAAAGGTGGAAAAAGATGACCATGAAATAATTCCCTAGTTACAAAATTGAATGTGGACTGAAGAATTCAAAGAGGTCTTTACTCTTATTATTTAAATGTGATACAGACCCCCTAACAATGACATCATCTCGGAGCTAATTCTCAACTCAGAATCTCAAGCCTCATTCCAGTCTACTGACTCAGAATCTGTATTTCCACACATTGTTTGAGAAACACCTTCCACAACATTCTCCCACTAGTGTCACTATCTAATATTTGGACTCTTGGACCATTGGACATTTCTATTATTAACAGCTATTAAGGAATATTAACATGAGAAAAAAATGAAATACAACATAATACATACTATATTGCTAAATTAATTAAGAGTTCAAAACAACCGATTTCTCATATGAGAGCTATGCTAAAGCCTTAATATTGATCTCAGGTTAGGAGATATCCTAAATCAATTGATATTTAAGACTACAACATTTGTAAGAGCTTTGCAACAACCTTGTTGATTCTGAGTATAGATCTTTAACTTTAAAATACCACATTAATTTGATGCCAAGACATACAAGAATGTTGTGTTTCTTAGACTGTCAAAGGCAAGAAGTTTGTATTGTGATGGTAGGGATATGAACACACTTTGAATTGGCCAGTGAGGTACTTCATATATGTGTATGTCCATATACTATCTGCTTAGGCAAATCACAGACACACCAAATCCAATGATGTCAGGAGAGGGTTTGCCTTCTGGATAATGGTGAAATAAATCCTTGCCTGTTCTGTGTCTAATTAAGGGAGCAGAGTTGGAAAGCCATTGAGCCTGTAGGCTCTGAACATTACCAATCATCCCTCTCATCGTTTCCTAAGATCACACGGGGTCAGGACCACTTTCCCAAAGCTCAGAGCCAGTTCTCTGTGGTGAGAAGCACTGCCACTTTTGTTCCTTTGACAATAATCACATCAGACACCCACACGATTAATTGCTCCAGAGTGCTCAGCCTTCAGATACCAAAAAAAGACAAAGCTGTCATCTGCTCAGCAAACTCCTTTAACTGGCTACTTCAAAACTTAGGTAAGCTCTTGTATTACCAAAGGGAGGTTAGGAGGGAGAGAAAAGTCAATTGCTCTGGGGAGAGAAATTATAAGGCAGACAGACACTATATATTTTTTATAAGGCAGAGAGACACTATATATTTTAGTACTGATTTTCTTTTTACATATTGAAATGAAAGAGTGCACTACAAGCCCCTCTACACTCAGTTGCTATTATATTTACTTCCAAATTATTATACTTATCACTAACAGCACTTTGCAGTTATGAAACATCTTGTTCTGAAAGGCTCAAAATGTTTTCCCACATATTAATCCAACTTTACTTAAAACCATATCCTAGGGAGGTATAGTTGTATCCATACCTAGGGTATAAATAGGTTTCAAATTAGTCAGTTTAATCAACTCAGTCATTTAAGGCAAGTGGAAAAGAAAACAGCTAAGAAATGAGTGACTTGTCAGCTAGATAGTGGTCTAGCTTTGATCACAGAAGTGAAAAGATGGGGAAAGTCGACCTTAGTAATTTGGTGGCCTAATTACAAAAACCTACTCAGAAACAGACAAGAAGCTTGCCTTAATTACTCAGCTATTTTACACCAAGATAATTTTGGGTTCATAAAAATATCTGGAAAATTGTTTTGCTCCTCCACTTCATATGGCCTATATAGGATCAACTTAGATACCACTCACAGAAGGGCTTTTAGCTGGAGAAATGAGCCAACAGAACAAAAGAAAGCAAGCAGCAGGGACCTTTTCAAAGATAGAAAAGCCACTGCAGGCACCCAGGGTGGCCTACAGAACATGTCCTTCCCTCTGAGCAGATATGTATGCAACAAGAATGCACACCATTGGATAAAGGCAGTGATTTTTTGTTTGTTTTGTTCAATGCTATATTCCTCCTCCCTAGAACAGGGTGAGATAAATAGCAGACATTTAATAAATGGAAGCCAGCAGTCCTGAAGATGTGCCTACCTGGTGATTCTCTAAGTTGTGTAAGTACACAGGAAAAGTGTTTACGCCTGAACATCAGAGCAGTGTGCTCCTTGTTTATCAGATACAACTTCTCAAATGTCTGGTGTGAAACAGCATATAGGCTGTGTCTCAAGGTCAAAAACAAGTGGGAAGTAGACCATCTTTTCTGTCTTTGAAAATGTGATGGGAACACCTGAAGGTCTTCTCCATTTATGTGACTAGATACATACTCAGTGAGTGGCTATAGAAGGTTAAAGTAAAACAAAAAAGAAAGAAAGAGTCATCAACTTATCCCTCTCAGCAGCAGTATAAATCATGGTGGGCAACTTGAGAGCCAAATTTAATATTAACATTACATGTTAGTAAAACCAGTACCTATAATTGTAGTTTGATAAAATGAATTACTCAGGTATAGCAAAAATACGTTCATTTATTGAATTGTGTGTTATTAACTGCATACTTTTATCTGTTTAAAATATGAGTTCTTAAATCTGACTCCTACAAACTGACAATTCATGAGACTTTCTTTTTGGGAATTCTACTGTGTTTTGGTCTATTTTCCCCTTAGATTCCTAAGAGTACACACATTGTTACTGTACTTTCCAACCTTTAGATAGAGTACAGGCCACTTCATGTTGTGAAATCCCATGTTTTCTTCCCCACCAGCGAGAAGTCCCTCAAATAAAAAGAACAGGATGCCAAAAGGATAGGTATAGATTTGATAGATGTGTTTTGGCCTTCAAACATTACAAAAATAAATAGCAATATTTAAAATGTGTGCCATGTGGCAACACAGGGCCACAACCATACATGACAACATTTAGGAGGGACACTTAAGTGCTGTTCCGAAATGACCCTGTGGGTTCTCTGTTTTCTAACTCCTAGTCTACCTCATTCATTCATGTTTCAACCCGGTTTCTACAGGACTTTGTCTTGGGGTTCTCTGGCTCTCGAGAGTTCTAATGTCATGAAATGTGCATAAAATCCTAAGAGAAATTCAAGGATGACTCTCTAGCTAGGGAAAGAGTACGATGTGGGGCTCCAGAAAATACTAGGCTCCATCCTAGTCATACTACTAGACAACCATTCTATTTTGGGTGTCCTCCAGGTCTATTAGAAGAGAGTCAGACAAGGTAATTTGTAGATTATTTCCAGACCAAAAATTTCATGATTTCATGTCACTGTTTCCCCATTTGCTAGGCTGTCCATCCTTGGACACATAGGAAAGAATCTGTGACAGGGTCACTTTCATGCTATCACCACAAGTTCTGCTATATTTGAGAAGCATTTCTAAAATCGCTTATGAAAAATTTTTTTGGAAAGCTTATCGATTTAGCCTTGTCCTGAACAATTGTATCTGCAAAGTAATGCATTTTTACTTACTAGTTACATATTTTTTCCTTTAATGTATCCCTGAAAAATATCTATCCATGTATTACCTAAGTTATCAAACATTCCACCAGAGCTATTTGCTTCATAGTTTGGGAAAAACTCCTGTGTGAAACACAGAGTTCACTAAAACAGATACTTTAGAAGAACTGCCAGAGCTTAATCCAAGTTTTCCAACAGGATCCTATCTCTACCTTTCAGATTATTTTGAGATTGAAAACTGTCATATAAAAAGTGAAGAATGTTTCTCAAGTGAACTATTTCAGTCCATCATTTGACATGAACATCTTGAGAATTCTTCACATGTGATAAAAATGATTTGGAAAAAAAATACCACTGTAACTAATTAATACATCATTCAGTCATGGCTCTTGATGAACATTAAATATGCACAAAGATTTTAGCTTAGACACACAAACACACTCTCTCTCTCACAAATACATATGCTTGCATACACAAATACGACAGCCTGAGAAACTTTTTTTCTACTAATAGTTTAGGTAAGAATGTTTAAAAAGTAAAGTCATTTTTAAAGCTTTCACATCTCTAAAATGTATTCATATGCCACAAAAGGTGCTCTCAACAAGAAATATAATACTACAAGAGAGGATAACAACAGCAAACAAGAGCATACCCTTGTGGATTCCTGCAGGAAGAGGTAGAGGTGGGGGGCATTGAGGGAAGGACTGCATCAGTCTAAATGTGCTGCCATTCTTCTCCCTAAGCACACAGCCAGACAGCTGCATGGGAGGAAGAGTCACACACCTTAAATTACCAGATTCACACTTAACACACACATCATAAAGATGCCAGGGACCATGTTTGAACACATGATTTCTTCTCTTCTGGGAGATGGTGGCTGTCTTCCCACCTGGTATCAAGTGTTATGCCTGTGTGTGAGCAGCTCTACCAAGCTGAAAGGTGCACAAATGCGCTGAATTCTAAGCAGCTCCAAGGCAAAGTTCATGCAGATGACTGTGTATAATTAGTGACGTGACTCCTGTAGAGGCTCATGTCCAGCAGACAAGGGTATTTATCTGAAAGTTTGGGAGACCTAAAGATATTACTCTGGACACAATGTTTCATAGAAGAAAAGTAAAATGAAATGATTTCAAGAAGTCATTCAATATCCTGGCACAGTGCACCCTACAGTAAAAACTTTCTATTTACTTTGTAGAGAGTCGAACTGATTTAATAATATCAACCTCCTGAGACCCAGTCATCCACCCCACGATCTGGGACTATTTGGGATAATACAGGTAAATGATGTGTGGATGTGTCTCAGGTAGGAGGAGACCAGAAACACAGAATTGGGAGAAGGGTCAAGGCAATTCACTAACTGGCTATATAAACAGCTACACAATTTCCATTATACTTGTATGACAACTTCTATCATACCAAACAGAATATCCATATACTCTACCCCAGAAATCCTCATTGAAATAAAACCTCTATACCTGGTGCCATAATACTCACTTCATTTAAGATAATTATATTTTTAAAATAGTGTTGTGGAATACAGACAGTCAAGAGTTAAAAGCATTCCTTTTCCTCTGTATCTTTTCATTGGCTTAAATTTCATAATCATTTGCACAGTAATTTAGCAATACCTATGCCAACTATTTTGGAAGTTGTCCCAGTGCCCTTGCATTTGGTATTTTTCACTCACTCATACTGCTTCCCTTTGTAGCATGAAGCAACATTTCTTTCAACTACAATACATCTATCCCTCTGCTTCCTTTTTATTTATTTATTTATTTTTTTCAGGGTACTCAAATTTCTATCCCTTGATATAGGATTTCCTTCTGGCAAGCTTTAAATCTGTCTCCTTTAGTTCCCTTTGCCAACTGCCTGACACAGTCGGCTTCTCTAAATTCTGTCATATCCTCAGAATCTGTAGCTCTGAATTTTATATCTAACCATAGAAATACTTTATTCCTTTGCAGCTCCTTCTGAATACCTCCTCTCAATATTAAATCATCCTGTTCCCTCCTTGAAACAATAGAGAAATTTCATGTTAATATGCAGAAGACTCTCATTCCTATTTGGAATACAGGTGGAGACATGAAAACACATATATAACTTAAAGCCAGGTCTAAGTCCAATTTACAACTTCACCTTTATAACGGCACAATAAAATAGTCTGATAAACCACTGGAGCTATTAACTAAGTGATATTGAATTGAACATCTCAAGTCATCAGATGCACTGGTTTAGAACTAAAAGCAGTGTCCCTGAAGTTCCCTGGTAACTTTATAATCAAGAATTTCAGAGCCGCAAATTATCAAACATATCTGTCACCATTACATTTTTTGCATAGAAATAGTTTGTGAGTACAAAATCACTTTGGTCATGGAAGGATGCACGACTATAAAACAGAGGAATTATTTCATATTACTGATTTTACTTACAACAGGGCCCACTGCCTAAAAAGCCAGGGTATCTATCCAATATTATGTGATTTAGAAAATTAATTTCACAGTCTGCATGGATTACATCAAATACAGTCTAAAGTTCAATAAAGAATCACATTAATATTCAAATTCCAGAATAGTAAGCCACCTATACAGATATTTCCTAATGGTAAAATTTGAGAGGGAAATTAATAACCCAACTTATATCTCAAAGCTGTCATAACACTGCTCTGGAATAAGAAGTGGAGCCCATCCAAGCTATTACTGTCTTCAAATGGGCACTTATCATCCATCTTAGAGTACACTAGATGTTAAAAGTACATATAAATATAGTCAACTGTTAAGTAGAATATTAGCTTGTAATTATTTCATGCCATTCCAGCCATCCAGCCAATGTGTATTTTTATGTCATTTAATAAAGGGAGAAAAAGCACTGTCATCATTCTACCACAAGTATCAGTTCTGAAATTAATTAGCTTCTCTCAGTACTTGTAGTGAAGATGCTCAGAAGAAATGTATTCACAATCTGGTTTGAACACATCTAGAAGCCCCAGAGTCATTAAGAGTGGGGTTAGTAACTTTACCATTCGTTGTTTTTAACTGAAAGTCTTATCTAGCAATAAACAGCTCTGAGATGACAAGAAATGTGTTAAAAAGAAATTTTCCCACTGTTTATTTATTTTTTATCTTACTTGGATTCCACAGAGTTGCTCAGCTGATTTTACTGTCAGTATATATTTCTTAATGAAATCATTTATGGCTTTGACTTTCCATACTGTTTAACAAGACTATCATTTCTTGGGGAAAAATGAATCCTTTGGTACACTTTTTTTCCTTTTTTAAAAATCAAGGTCTTTAATATACTGTTACATTTAAGTGGACTCTCATTTGTGAAACTTTTGTCTTATTTTAAATTAAATGTTGTCAGCTTAATATATTAGGATAAATAATGCTTAATCACCTTCAACATAGAATAAAAATTATTCTTACACTAAAAATTTAAATGGCAATCTATCCACATAAATACACACCCATAACTTTCAGGGTCCCTTCTGCACACACGTGCTAAGACTAAGTAAATGTAATGTACAACAGAGCAGTCTATCAGGGTACCATGTACACCCCAGTGACCTCTCATAAAAGAAAGTGGCAAACAAACAGATTAGGCAAAGAGCAGAAAATCCCAATTTTGTTTCTGTTTGACTAGAGAACAACTCCCTAAGGAAAAAGAGGGGGAAAGAAAGAAGCAGTGGGGAGAGGTGGGGATGGGATAGGGAAGGAGGGGGTATAGCGAGAAAGAAGAAGAATGGAAGAAGGGAGGAGGAGGGGAAGGGAAGGGAAGAGAGAAAGGGAGAAAGAATCCTGGTAACATTTTGATTCCAATGATCATTATACCACATTTCACTCAGTCCCTGAACAATTTGAGGGGCTTCCAGGAGTGAGTGAGAGGTTAGAATGAGATGTCATGAGATCATCGACTTCCTAACCTTTTCTAAGATACTTCCTTAGAAATCATACCTCATTTTACAGGAGAGTCTGGAGGCACAGAGGGGAGAAGTGGCTTGTCAAAGCTTGCACAACAACTTAAAAAGAGGGTAACTCAAGCATTCACTGTTCCTGGAGATAACCCATGGAGTGCACACTTTGTAAACGTTAGCAAACTCTTGACTATGCCTTGCCAATCATCCACAGCTTTTAGGGTTAATAAATTCATTTTGCTTCTTGTTCAATCATACTCACTTTTGATCTCATTTTGGAGACAGTATACACAGTTTCATTCTTCACCTCACATTTGTTAGCCCAACCTATGAAAAGGGCTGGAGTGTAATTTGTGAGCAATGAGGACCTGTTTACAAATGCTGCTGAGGACATTGTGAAGTCCTCTTTGTGCTTAACCCAACAGCTCTGGGAATAGACAAACCATTCTGCTAAAGGCCGCAAGTACAGACTGCCAGAAGGCTTCTGTACTTCTCTATACTGATGTGTCCCTTGTCACTGAATTCTCTCCATTTTCTTCAACCCCTGCATCTCAGGATACTAAAGTGGTACTGTACTTAGAGAGCAGCACAGAAATTGTCTGCAAAGCAATTTGGGTAGATTTGCATGCATGCAAACACATATAAAGACACCTTATACTTACATACAAAATGTAAGACTTCTTTATTATCTTTTATAGCATGGTATATTTATTTTATAGACCATTCAAAACACAAGGCTTTAAAAGCACCTCCTACAAGGTATATGTAACACCTATCTGGCTCCTGTATCGATCGAATGACCAGATCATAAACTAACCTCCAGAGCAACTGATCCTCTTTCTACAGATTACGTGCAACTGTAGAGACAGTGTCCTAATTTTTGTGAAGTAACCGAAACACTTCTGAAGTAATAGAAGAACACTATAAATCTTGTAAATACCTCTTACAGCTTTGCAATGACCAGCCCCCAAAATGTTTAACACCATTTTAACTTCTAAATGTTCGAATGAAAAATAAAAATCAATCTTAACTACTTCAGGAAAATACTTCTCAAAAAAAGGCAAAAGTTCCTTCCTCTCTCTCTTTATATGCATATATATATAAAGGAGTCAGACAAGAAAAAATAGAAATCAAAACAGCATCTACTAAATTAAGCAGACATAAATAATTTTGTAAAAAATAAAACCAATGAAACTTAACAATCCTTATTTCAGTTCTTGTCATTATTTAAAACAAGATCACATTCTTGCAAGATCATATACTTGCATTAGTTAGAAAAACACAAACTTTTTTTTTGAAATGTAGCTGAGGCTTCCTCAATAACTATCACTTGCACAAAAGTCAGCTCAGTTTTGGACAAAGACATGAGGTCATTCTTTTGTTTAGGGGAAATGTAACAATCAAAACTGTGTGCCTGTATTTCAGATTTAAGTATTTCAGATACTTAAACATATATTTTCCCCAAAGAATAGACTTCTCCACAAGGACAGTCCTGGGACTGTTTGCTACCCAGAGGTACCACAGCCATTCTCTTTTTGCTTCATCTCGCCAGATGTTAAGCATTCTTTACTGTTTTGTTACCCTTTTCCCTCCAAACGTCAAGGTCTGAAAATGCCTGTGCTTATGTAGACAACCATCTATTTTGAGTCTTTCCTCTCTCGCATCATTTCCCTGATACTTCACAGTCAGTGGTTTTCTCTACTTTGAGACTTACTGCCTATTCAGGAAAATTGTATTTCCACTCTGGAAATTATGGGATCCTCTGGCTTCATGGTCTCAAGCCCTAAGAAGGCACTTCGATCCCTCTCTTCAGATATGAATAATTTCAAATTCACTTTTGTTCACACTTCAGCTCTGGCCATTGGTTCAAGTAATTTAAGCCTCTTATAATCAAATTATTATCTTACAGCAGCTCAACTGTTCTACTTTCAACCCAAAAAGAAAACTGATTTATATTTAGGTTAGGGAACCCCAAACAAAAATCCACAGATCCCTTCTCAGAGCTATAGATAACAATCTTTAATTTCACCAAGACATTGATCATTTCAAAGACACCATGCAAACATTATTAACAATATTAATTTCCAATATCATTTTTATGATCAATTCATCTTGCATGGATAACAAATATTAATTTTATAGATTGTACTTGTAGACACATAAAAGATAAATGAACCTGGATTTGAAGTGATATTTTTTGCTTTCATTAATTCACATCACTTCATGAAAAGTGGCGCATTCAAATACAAAAACGAGATAAATGCAATATCTTTATTTTTAAACACTATGCCTTATAATGAGAAAGGAGATGTAGAGGTTACATTTGCAAATATTCTTAATAGTCACTCCCACACTTACCCCAGGTAAAGTTTCTAAACAGCATGAAACTAAAAAACAAGAGAACTTTCCTGTTTCTGCATTTCTTAGAGGCAGCAGACAGCAACAAAATAAACTACCTTAAACAAATTCTAGAAATATTGACACATTCTTCCTTTATAGAGAAGTGTATTTAAGATGATCTCTTTACATATACATTACTTTTACTTACATTTTCCTTGCAATGGCCAGAGATACAGAAGAAGATAAACATATGTTCTAGCCATCCTGAGTACCACAGAAAATGCACTCATGCTTTCAAATTAAAAACAAAGACAATAATTTTTAACTTCTATAAAAGCATTCTGAAAGGTCTCTTTATCCTTGTATGGATCAATTATAAAAGAGATCTGACAGAAATAGCAAGCTCTAAACAGATTACACTCTGTCTCAGCAGCTTGATTCAACAAAGAACGGCAGAACAGAAAATCAAATGCAGCTTGCAAAGTCACATTCACATGGAGCTGTAGGGAGAGAGAGGGGGAAAAAAACTGGTACTTACAGACTATAAAGTAAAATGCCCCAGTTTTGCTTTACATGTTACAGCAAATCAAACAGAGATTTCAGCTCTCAGCAAGTCCCTGCTTCCACTACACTGATCATCCACGCAGAACGGGCCCTTATGGATTGCTTAGGCAGCTGGGAGATAATGGGACCATATTCTCAGCTGGGACTAGAGATGCTGAACTGCTCTCCGTGGCATGCTGCATGGCTCTCAGCCAGCACTAATCAAGGAGGACCCAGCTTTGTGGCTGTGTTCCCCAAAGGATCGACATAATTAGCGCATGAATCAAAGACGCACACTGGGAGAATCACACCCATATCTAACTGGCTCTGTTCTCATTCAACCTGATTAGAAAATCAAGTTGGTAAGCCGATCAAATGCGTTCAACCTTTCAAAAATACACAGAGACTCTCATAGCTGCTTATAGATTTCAAGGGAGGGGTACAGATTACCTTTCTGATGGGCAATTTATGTAATTCCTCAACTACAGAATATAATTACACTGGTTGTTTTGGTACATATGGTGGGTTTGCCCTGTGATTCGGCTTTTTGCAGCTCCCAGGAAGTTTACAAGCTGCAGCATCATTTCCCCTATGGATTTTATGATGTGTGCATGTGTAAATTCTTTGCCAGTCTAGACTTTGGGAAGACTGGTTGGATGAAAGATGGTCTGTATGGGGGCATTTTATGTCCCCAAAGATATGCTTCTTCAGGACTAGAAGTCTAGCATACTCAAGGCAGAGGGCTTGGCATGTTCCTCCGGACATCCAGTATCCTGAAAGCAACTGTGATGTCGATTCTGCCTTCATAACTGAACACTCTTCTCTACTCTGCAAAGTAGTAGTCTGTGCACATGCCTGGTTTGGTTAAGAAGGAGATTTCAGAATTTGAATGTAAACCTTTTTTAACCAGAATGTGTGTTCTGCACTTTACCAAAACATGCCACTCCTGCTTCTGCTCATATATGTTACCTGATAGCCATCAAAGACATTTGTTTATGCTAATTGACCTTAGTGGAGCAAGTCTGGGTTAGGTATTTGAAGGAAGAGACTCATCTCTTGTGTTACTCATTAAAAGGCTGTGACTAAGGGGCTTCCACGATGTTTTAAAGTTCTACTTCACCCAAATCAGCTAGTCCTTAATGGGCACCTGTGATAAAGGTGGGGTGAGGGTGGGAGAGAATTCAAGGAGTCAGACATCTGAGTTCCAATTCCTCACCTTGCTACAAAAATCAGATGATCTGCAATATGACACTTCATCTTTCTGAGCCTCAGTTTACTTATCTGTTAATCTTCTTAAAATTTTTATTGAATTTTTGAATGATTTTGTGTTGGTTCCATATGTTCTTGCAAGTTTCTATAAGATGACTTATTTTTTTATTTCTCTGCGGGTTATTGAATTTGACCTAATGTGTAAAATGATGGCGCAAACTTCATGTTTGCTATTTTTAATCTGGCTCATTGAGACTTTAGACTTTAGCACATCTACTTCACGAAGCTCATGTGAGGTGCTGACAAAAACAGGTTAATTAAATAGCAATTGTGCCTCTCGGTCATATTAGAAAACATATTGCTAAAGCAAATGAAAAGAGAAGCAAATTAAAATACCAAAGTGTTTATTCAATGATACAGTCAAGTCAAAATAGTTTAATTGGTTTTAAGTTCTATTCAATCCCTGTTTGCCTGGTAATTACTTTGATTCATCTTTGATTATGGTATGTGATAGATACACTCTGACATCATGTGATATACACTTGATTCTAATGGTAGGTGATAATTACTAACTAAAATTTTCTAACTTCCATCAATTCTTCTTCCAGTTTTCACCTGAGACATACCATTTAAAATATGAACCAGTTTATAAGAAAGAGCCTGAAACTGAGAAATGTCTGATTTTTCTTTTCTTTTAAGGTCAAAGCCAACATTAATGTCAAAATAAATATAGCAAAGAGGGGGGAGAAAAGACAAAACTGATTAGTAACTGCAAACAAAAGAAACTGTCTTCACAAAATCAGTAGAAACTGATATATAATGCCAGAATGTATTTTGGAAGCCAAAATATATACAGAGATTACTTTAGGCTTCACAAGGAAATTGCAAGAATCTGCATCTCTTTGGAACTCTGAAGACTCTGCAAATTTAACAATACTCTTGTCAAGGCTAATAAGAACCTGGGGAATGGGGCTCCTGAGGTCTCTTTCTGGGTTTAATACAAGATTCAGCAAGTTAAATACAGCTCTGAGCCTCAGCAAATCTAGGGGCAAAATGAAAGTTATGGTAACAATTTCCCAACAGGTTGAGGCTTAATCAATATTTTTTAATGCTTTGGAACCTTCAGCAGTAAAGCTACCTGATGTGCATATAATCGCTCACTGTGTCTTCTAGAAAGTGTTTGTATTTCCTATTCCTTGTCTCTCTCCATAAAAGTTAGAGTCAAAAGCTAAAACAACTGTGACATGTCTCCAGCAAAGAACAAAATTTCAAAGGGATGAATGGTTCAGAAATCACTGCCCAGGGCACCCAATGGAATGTCAATCTAAGCAGCTTCATTGGACTTTCTTTTCCAACCAAAAGCAATGGAGCCAGTGACAAAATAATCAAGAAGCAAACCAAAAGTATGGTTCCACAGAAGAAAGTGTGTGGCCACATTTGATTTCCAGGAAGTAATCAGATCCCTGTAACAATGACACACTGAGATCAGGGTCACAAATTTAAGTCTGTGAAAAATATAGTCCATTTTGAAAATTATGTCATAATGACATCAAGTTGACCTATAAGACAGATTTAAAAATGCAATATGCCCCAATATCTACCTATCACCAACTGCTCAGAAATTTGGAGTCATATTAGCAATAAAATGTCTGTTAATTTAAGGTGTACAATGTGCATGCCTTCATGTGTATATGGAGAGAGAGAAACAGGCAGAGGGACAAACTGCAGACACATTATTTTGTAAGTGGTATTTCTCATTTGCTTTTGGGGTATAACTGATTCATCCTTATTATTTTGACTAAAGAACACATAAATATTTCTATCATCTGAAATAACAAAATGTTTTTCCTTTGAAAATTCTCATTTTCCTTCTAACACAAAGAGAAAGTTCTGAAAGACGGATTTTTAACTGTCACAACTCAGGAGAGATGGTGGAACTGGCTTCTAGAGGCAGGTAGATAGAGGCTAGGTATACTGCTAATGATCCTATGATGCACAGGACAGCCCTCATCCCTGAAACAATTGTGTGGCCCAGTATGTCAGTAATACCTCACCTGAGAAACCCTGACCCAGGGGAAGCACAATGGGGTCTCATAATTAGAATTCCTAAGAATCCAGAACTGAGATTGAAAAACCACCAAGTATAAAGGGTGATGCTCTAAATACAGCTGCAGTGCCAATCCTAAACACTGTTTTGCCATGAAGTTACTTTAGACATTTCAGTACGCTTTCACAGAAATTACTACATTTAGCACAATCTAGTTCAAATGCCAAGAAAATACTACAATTCCAAGTCTACAAGTGCAAACAAGCATAGGACTTAGAACACACGCTAGTTGCAAGATCACTAAGTAAGATCACATCAGAACAGGGACCCAGTATGGATCCTGTCCTCCATCTCCTACTTCTCACAAAACCAAAGAGAACTGAGAAAAATGAATTTCAATCTAGCCTGTTATTCCTTCCCTCCGGTTTCCCACAACTCTTTGAACACAACTCTTCATCAATTTGAGATCCATGTGTTATTTTCTTTCTAGCTCTGTCATTGTCCCTAAACAGATGAACATACTTTTTCATATTCCCATATCAGGAATCTGATCTACTCCTAAAATAGATACACAGATCTATTTTAACAGAGAATTGGGATTAAATGGAAATATGCTTTGTATCATGAACTTTTGTTAGGAACTCTGTGTTTACTTACTCGTTCAACAAAAATTCATTGGGCACTTACTAAATTCACTGTCCATTTAAATTACTGGGGTGAGAAATCAGATCTCTTAGCATCTGCTTTCCATATAGACTTTCTGCATTTATATTGTATCCCCTACATCACCCCGTCTGGCTCGGAAAAAGTTGACTGCATTTCTCATCATTCACCAAGGTCATTATTATTTATAATCAGCTTTATCACTAATGTAGTATCCTGTGGATTCTTCGGCTCTGGTACTAAGCTTTTTGTCAGCTCCAGGGAGAGCAGGCGATAGCTAGGTAGATGGCAGGGGCTTTTCATTTTATTCTTTGGCATCCCTTCCATCACTGCAAAAAAGCCTTATTCAGGCTTTTACATGACAGGAGTCACAGCTCACCTTTGTTTCTTAAAGAGAACCTGTCTCTCTTTGGATCTGCTGCTGATAGGAAAGATGAGAAAGAAGGTGCTCAAGACGGAAGACTGGCAGAAACAGAGCTAAATCCAAAAAGTTCCTTATTTGTTAAGATTACCAGTGTTAACATTAGGAAAAAATGTTAGTATCTGATTAGAAAACCAAAGTCTGTCCTCACATTTTACCAAGTGAAGAAGGAAAATAAGATGCTTGCTTACCTTTCTGCAGGCTTTGAGAAAATGGGTTAATGCTTTTTTTTTTCCCAAATGTATTCTCAGATTCAGAGAAATAGCTTAACTTTAGAACACACATTAAATCAGAGATTAAGGCAGAGTTCAAGATGATCTTAAGGTAGAAATTTTAAAAGCTCTTTACAAGGAAACCTATGTATAAATTCATATCCTCTACCTTCTTTGTCTGTATGATGTAGAAACATTGCAAGTGAGTAACAAATGTAGGGAAATCAACCTTTAATTCTAGGAATCTAAAAGTTTTAGTAATCTACATGATATAGCTACATAATCATGGATAACAATAAAGTCTACAACTACCATTATGCTAATTGAGATCTTTATTTGGGTCTTTGCAATTAAAATGGTTTATAATTTTATTCATTTATTTAATTTTTTGGTGTTACAAAAATAATGTTACTATTTTGATTATTATACACTTATTCTGAGCAGTGGAGAATGCAGAAGGATGACTTTTGTCCAGAGATGCATTTTTTTCTGCCACGGTTATCATTTTCAGTGCTTACTCTGTGTCACAAGCTACAATGTACTCTGTATATATATATATATGATATATATAAACATATGGCTACATTAATAATATATTACATATGTGTGTAATACTACATATGTCAATATATTTTTAAATAATATTCAAGATTACATAATTTAATCTTCACCACAACCCTAAGGATAGGTGTCTGTACTATTCCCATTTCATAGTTAAAGACACTGAGAACCAGAAATATTGAATAATTGTCCAAATGCTTATAGCTACCATGGCAGATTTGTTTTTTTTAAAGTTTATCATGCAGAACATTCATTTTTCTTTGTTGATAATGTTTTCTTTTCAATCACAACTGAAAATGGTCCTGAGTGTGTTTGACCAGATTAAACCATTGGTACTAAATTTGTAATTTTAAAACAGGCTTACATAATGTAAAGCATATGTATTAACCTTAAAATTATTGGCCAGGATTGACCTAAAATGACATAAAAAATGTAATAACTTTGGATAAGATTATAGAGCACTCAGTTTCAACTTGATCATCTGGATTCCCCTCTGCTTTACTTAAAAAAAAAATTCAAACTTACAGAAAAGTTGAAAGAATGGTATAATGAATACCCTTATATTTTTTAAACTAGAAATAATGTTCACATTAGTTTTAGATGTTTGCTGCCTGATTTTATCCTTCTACCCTCTCCTTCCATTTTGCCTTTCCACTCATTTTATTTTCTGAATCTTATGAGAGTAAGTAGCAGACTTATTTATCCTTAAATAATTCTCCAATAATTCACCAAGTTTTTTTCAGCTTTACTGAGGTATAATTAATAAAATTGCGACACAATTATTATTATTGTGTTGAAGTGTACAACACAGTAATTCACCAAATAATGCTTTTCCCAAAGAACAAGGACTTTCACTTACTTAACCACAATGCCATTAACTAATCCAAGAAATTTAACCCTGAAAGAAACTTTCATCTACTATATAGCCTACGTATATGTGGCACTGTATTCTCAGTGCAGTGCATTAGGAGTAAGTACTGTCAGTTTGTCCTGTTACTGGTGGTATTAAATTTGATCACCAGGTTTCCCTCTTATAAATATGAAAGTATCATTTACTTTTGTGACCAGTAAGTAGAATGTGGGGAATACTTTGTACTAATACCATTTTCTCCAAGAGCCTTTCACCCATTCATTTTAGCATACACTGACAAACCTTGAGTGAAACCATTTTTATAATGATGGTTACAAAATACCTGGATTTTTAAGTGGCTAAACCTGGATATCACTCTTTTTAGTACTGTCTTACGTTGAATAATGAGCTATCCCTTCCATATCTACTAATGCTAAAAATACTACACTTACCAGATTAGGGTCACTTTCAATTTCTACAGAATGCACTCAATATTAAGGAGCCAAGGAGTTCCTTTCAGACATTTTAAATTGTGTCATTTATTGATCCCTAAACCATCCTATTTTGTTGTAGCATTTTTCACATGGAAATGAATAAAAAATGAAAAGCTCTAGTTGAAATCCATTCACCACACTGATGTCACAGTGCCTTTTCCAAAATAGGTATCTAAACACATTATCCTCCTGTTTAAAATTGTTGAATGGATCCCTGCCAACTACCTGATAAAACCCAGACACTCAGAATTCATACAAAGTCCCTTTGCTAATGACTGCCCTGGCTTGCTGATTTGTGCTTTATATTTCGTCCACCCACCAGGATTTTTTCCTTTTCCTTGAAAACTCCATGCTATTTGTTTTTCCCCTCCATGCAAATACATACTCTCTTTTGCTAGGAATGCTTCCCCACCCCTACCCTCTTCACCAGGAAATACTTCCAATCTTTTAGAGGTTAGTCTGACTTTCAGAGTTAAGAATGAACATTCTGGACTCAGGCAGCCTGGTGTCCTAGATTCTCTACTTACTATGTGCGTAACATATGTTACTATGTTAACTCTGTGCCTTACTTTCTATAAAAAGGGGATAATGATAGTAACTATCTTGAACAGATGATATGGGAATTAAGTTAGTTAAATCATGTAAAGCTCTTTGCACTCAATGGATGACAGCTACAATAAAGATGATGTTTTTTTCCAACTGTTTATTATAAAAAATATCAAATATATAGAAAACTTGAAGGTTACAAGGAGTAGCCATGTACCTCTACCTACATTCTAAAATTAGTATTTTATTATGTCTGCATTGTCATATAAGAATCCATTTATCCATGCCCCTCTGTCCTATCTATCAATCCAATGATGAAGCCTTTCTAAACATATTCTTTCTTCCCCCCACTGACCTCTCCCACCCTCCAGAATAGCTTCACTATGTCTCCTTTGGATTTACATGGTACTCAGGAACATTGTAATTACCTGCTTATGCACTGATCTCTTCTACTAGACTAACAGCTCTTGAGGGCAGAAATCATTTATCAATCAATTTTATTTACCTAGCATCTAGCTCAGTGGTATATGCTAAAAAAAATTTAAAGAATTAATGAATAATTCTTATACATGGGCTACAGTTAAGTGATGCAAAATCATGGTTTTCATCAGGTTCTTACACAATTTGACAATTCAGTAATAAGTATTAGCTGTGATGTAAGTAATAATAATAAATGCATGGTCATTAAGATTTAGAAAAGAACTTTCAGAGTCAAGACACAAAAGTTTTATCCTGACTTGGTCATTTATCAATCAAGTATCCTAAGGTAAGTGAGTCCACTTTTCTAAGAAGCCCTTTTTTTAATTTGTAAAATGAAGGTGAAGCTCCAGCAACATAATGGGCTAAACCTCCTTCTTCAACAGTCACAAAAATGCTGGTCAAAAGAAGGAAAGAAAAATACCAAAATTATATGTCTGCTTATGTGTACAGCCAAAGTTGAATGAAAAACAAGTGAAGAAATGCTATGCCAGAGTAGGAAAGTTAAGCTGAAGGTTGAGTAAACACAGTAATATGAGCCCTAAGAGCTGGCTATGATGTCATTCTGTTTATTCATAGGTGTCATTCACATGCAATACCATGAGAATGTACCTCCTGGAATTGTGCAAGAAAACATCTCTGTGACTTAAAGAACAAGTTTTAATACACTGCAGGAACAGGTAAGATGTTAAGATGAAACTTTAAAACTGTTTAAAACAAAGATACTGGAGGTCTTCATTATATAAGAGATGGAAAGTAGTAAAACTGTACCCCCAGCCATGCAAGTGTTAAAAATTCAAAGATGAGGACATCGTAGGTTAACTAATGATCCACCACCACCACAACCAGCCAGCCACCCAAATGTCTGAGTTCTAACCTTGTGCTGTGTCCTAAAGTGTGAATATATTATCTTACATAATAAATACTATTAAAGTGTCTTTGCAGATGTGATGAATTTGAAGATCTTAATGTGGGGAGATAGTACTAGATTATATGGATGGGCCCAATGTTTACAAGGGCCTTTACCTTAGGGAGATAGGGCCAACAAGGTAGACACAGAATGAAACATGACACCAAAAGAAGAGAGAGATTTAAAGATGCTACCCTCCTGGCCTGTAATGTGCAGGGAGGGGTCACAAGCCAAGGAATACAGGCAGCCTACAGAAACTGGAAAAGATAAGGAAACAATTTTCCTCTAGAGTCTCCATAACGAACCCAGTCCTACAGACTCCTATTGGACTTCTGACCTTCAGAATGGCAAGAGAATCAAGTTAGTTTTTTAAAGCCACTAAGTCTGTGGCAGCCTGTTATAGCAGAAATAGGAAACTAACACAAACTTAACAATATAACGTTAACAAATTATACTTCAGTTTACACAGATGTAGTCTACATTTACACTGCCTAGTGGTGCTCCAGGATTCCCAATGTGAGACGTGAACAGAAAAATTAGGCAAAACATTATGCATCCATTTGGCACCTAGTAGAAATGAGTTCACACTTTCTGTGTAGGGACATGTGTACCATTCTGAAGACAGGGTTCCTCTAAAGTCAACACAAAACCTGTGAAGAACCAACAGGAAGAACAAACAGGTTGTAATTGAGAACCACCAAAGAACTAAAAATAACAACAATCTGAAAGATATGATGAAACAGGCATTTAAAGTTACTATAAAGATAAAAATGATATGCTACAATAGGTAGTTATTATAGAAACAATTTTTTAAATGACAATTTAAAAACTCAATACATTTTGAGGTGACAAAAGTAAATCTGAGAAAGTAGGACTTTAGGGAACTTTTTGCAGGGATAGAAATGTTCTACATCTTAATAGGTATGATATTAACATATGGACACACCTGCAAGGACTCAATAGCTGTACACTTAATATCCATGTATTTTAATGCATATAAATTGTACTTCAATAGAAAAAAATAAAGGAAAAAAAGACTTAATGAATGATAAAGTATAAAATTAGGTTTTGTTTAACAGTGAATTTCATGAAGTAAAAGTCAGATCTGAGGAAATCACACAAAATAAAAAGAGTACACTAAAATATTTTTTAAAATATGGAAAAGATATCATGAAACATGTAGGAGAGAATGTGAAGGTTCATCTACCTAATGAGAATTTCACAATAGGCAATGTAGGAAGCACAATATTCAAAAAGAAATAGAAGGATATTTTTTTCAGATTAGATCAAAACCTATCTTCAGAAATAAACACTGAATGTTGAGAAATTTCAGTAAAAACAAAGCCTCAAATAACCACTACCATTTTAGTGTGACAGAGAACACTCAGGAGGTGGATTATCTACAGAGAAACAACAATTAGACTGAAAGCAGACTTCTCATCAGAAAGATGAAACAGGTACACAATGGAATAGCACTATTTTCAAAATGTTAGGATAAAATAACTGTCAGGATATAATTTTATACTTTATTCAACTTTTATTTGACTAAACCTTTGTCAAAGAGTGATAATGAAATTAAGACATTTTCAGACAGAGAATTTAACTCAAAATCAATGAAAGAAATAATAAAGAATGTAAGTCATCAAGAACAAAGCTGTAGTCAAAAGATAGAGAAGCATACAAATAGAGAACCCAGAAATAGATCCACACATAAAAAATAGCTCAATTATGGCTTAGTAATGGTTTTATCGCTATGCAACCCACATTCAACCTTTTAAAAGCGTATATTTAAATATTTTCTAGTATTTTTTTTTTTAGTATACTCACAGAGAATGGACAGCCTTTTTCAAGAAAAGATGCTGGATCAATTGGATGTCATCAGATCAATTAATATCAACCTCAACCTCACACCTTATATAAACACCAACTCAAAATATATCAAAACTGTAAATAAAACACAAAACTAAATACTTTAGAGAAAGTATAGAGAAATATCTTCAATATTGGGTGCTAGGCAAAGAGTTCTCAGATTTGACACCAAAAACACAGTCAATAAAAAGAAAAACTCACAAATCGAACCTTATCAAATTAAAAAAAGTTTGCTCTGAAAAATGTTCTGTTAAGAAGATGAAAAGACAAACTACACCCTGGGATAAAATGTCTGCAAACCACATATTTATCAAAGGACTAGTATCTATAATATACTAAGAACTCTGAGTCAACAACACACACACACACACACACACTCACAATTAGAAAATGAGCAAAAAACTGTAGACATTTCATTGAGGAGGATTAACAGATATGAACATGAATAGACGTCCACTTCACTAGCTATTAGGGAAATGCAGGTTAAAACCATAATGAGATCAAATACACATCTATCAGAATGGCTAAAATTAATAAAATCGAACACTCAGTGCTGGGAAAATGAAGGGAAACTATGTCACTCATACACTGCTGGTGGGAATTTAAAACCTGACAGCCGCTCTGGAAAACATTTTGGTAATTTCTAAAACAACTTAGCTACAATTACCACATGACCCAGAAGTTGCCTTATTGTCAGGCCTCAGTATTCACATACAGGCATGTCTTGTTTTAGGGAGCCACACCTTACTGTGCTTTGCAGGTACTATGTTTTTTACAAAGTAAAGGTTTGTGGCAACTCTCCGTTGAGTGAATCTATCAGGGCCATCTTTTCAACAATATTTTCTCACTTCTTATCTCTGTGTCACATTTGGTAATTCTCACAATATTCCAAACATTTCATTGCTATTTGTTATGCGGATGCATGATCACTGATCTTTGATGTTGTTACTGTATTTGTTTTGGGGTGCCACAGACTGACAGAGAACTTAATCGATAAATACTGAGTGTGTTCTGACTGCTATCCTGACTGGCTGCTCCCCTTCTCTCTCCCTCTCCTCAGGCTCCCCTATTCCCTGAGATACAGCGATACTGAAATTAGGCCAGTTAATAACCCTACAATGGCCTCTTCGTGCTCAAGTGAAAGGGAAAGTTACACTTTGTTCATTTTACATCAAAGCTGGAAATGATTAAGCTTAGTGAGGAAGATATGTCAAAAGTTGATAAAGGCCAAAAACTAGGCTTCTTGTGCCAAAGATTAGTCAAGTAGTGAATGCAAAGGAAAGTTCTTAAAGGAAATTCAAAATGTTAAGCAAGTAAACACACAAGTGATAAGGAAGTGAAACAGTCTTATTGCTGATATGGACAAAAAATGACTGGTCTCAACAGAAGATCAAAATAGCAACAACATTCCCATAACACAAAGACTAATTCTGAACAAGGCCCCAATTCTATTCAATTCTATAGAAGCTGAAAGAGGTGAGGAAGTGAAAGAAGAAAAGTTTGAAGCTAGCAGAGGTTGGTCATGAGGTTTGAGGAAAGGAGCCATCTCTGTAACAGAAAAATGCAAAGTGAAGGAGCATGTGCTGCTATAAGAAGCTGCAGTAAATTATCCAGAAGATCTAGCTAAGATTATTTAGGAAGGTGGCTACACTAAACAATTGATTTTCAATGGAGATGACACTTCTATTGGAAGAAGATGCCATCCAGGACTCTCATAACTAGAGAGAAGTCAATGCCTGGCTCCAAAAGACAGGATAACTCTCCTTTTAGAGGCAAATGCAGCTGATGACTTAAGTTGAAGCCAGTGCTCACTTACCATTCCCAAAATATCAGGGCCCTAAGAATGATGCTAAATATACTCTGCCTATGTTCTGTAAATGGAACAAGGCCTTATGATAGCATATCTATTTACAACATGGTTTACTGAATATTTTAATCTCATTGTGAAGACCTACTACTGCTCAGGGAGAAAGATTCCTTTCAAATTTTTACTGCTCATTGACACTGCACCTGATCACCCAAGAACTCTGATGGAAACATACAAGTTAGTTTGTTTTCATGCCAGCTAACAAAATATCCATTCTGCAGCCCATGGAACAAGGAGTCATTTTTACTTTCAAGTCTTCCTATTTGAGAAATATATTTCGCAAGGCTATAGTGATTCCCCTGATGGCTCTGAGAAAAGTAAATTAACACCTTCTGAAAAGGATTCACAATTCTAAACACCATGGAGAACAATTGTGATTCATAGGAAGAAGTCAAAATACCAACATGAACAAGAGTATGGAAGAAGGTGACTCCAGCCCTCATGGATGACTTTGGTGGTTCAAAGCTTCAGTGGAGGAAGTTAACTACTGATGTGGTAGAAATAGCAAGAGAACTAGAATTAGAAGGGGAGCTGTGATTGAACTGCTGCAATCTCATGATAAGATTTTAACAGATGAGGAGTTGCTTCTTATAGATAAGCAAAGACAACGGTTTGTTGAGATGGGATGTACTCCAAGAAGATGTTGTGAAGATTGCTGAAATGACAACACAGGATTTAGAATATTAAATAAGCTTAGTTGATAAAGCAGTGGAAGGGTTTGAAAAGATTGACTCCAAGTTTGAAAGTTTTACTGTAGGTAAAATGTTATCACCCAGCATCACATGCTACAGAGAAATAATTTTGTGAAAGGAAGAGTCAATTGATATGGCAAACTCCACTGTTGGATTATTTTAAGAAATTGCCACAGCCACCTCAACCACGAGCGACAATCCTGTCAGCAAGCATCAACATCAAGGCAAGTTGTTCCACCAGTAAAAAGATTACAACCTGTTGAAAGCATTTTTGTACCAATGAAATACTTTTTAATTAAGGTGTGTATACTGTTTAGACATAATGTTATTTACAGACTTAATACATTATGTATATACACTATATATATATATACAATTTAACTTTTATATGCACCAGGAAACCAAAAACATTCATTTGCTTCACTTTGTTCTCATATTCATTTGCATTTATTGTGGTGGTCTGGAAAAACCCCCACCAATATCTCCGAGGTATGCCTGTAATATATTGCCACAAATGCAACTGATATTTACTTGTTACCTATCAAATTCCATGTAGTAAGCATTCTTATCTATTTACAATAAATAATAAATAAATATAGAAAAAGAAAATAGAAATAAAATAGGAATATTCAATGAACTGGCTGCCTGTTAGTATTTCACTATTTAAAAAAACTGTTTTTAGACAATATTTACTATATTCAAATAGAACACTAGCAATTATTTCATCTATTTCTAATTCAAAAAAACTACCGATAATTGGTGGGGTAGAAAGAAAAGAAGAGAGAACAAGTCAGAAAGTGAATAAGTGAGAGGATTCATTCATTCAACTAATATTTAGTTACTGAGCGCTGAGCACTGGGTGGAGTGCGGCTGAGTCAGACAAACACATTGCAACAATTATGGAGTTTATACTCTGGGAAGGGAGAAAGACAACAGATAAGTAATAAGTAAATTCAATAACTGCAGATTCTGTCACTGCTCTATAAGAAATAAAAGAGAGTCATAAGATAGAAATAAGAAATGTTTGGTTCTTCAGAATTCAACAGGGCAGGCAAGATCAGAAAAATGATTTAAAATAAGTCATCACTCAGGGAATACTCCCAAACTCATTCTACGAGGCCAACATCACTCTAATCCGAAAACCAGGCAAAGACACCACAAAAAAAGAAAAGTACAGACCAATATCCCTGGTGAAAATAGATGCAAAAATACTCAACAAAATATTAGCAAATCGAATTCAAAAATACATCAAAAAGATCATCCCTCATTATCAAGTAGGATTTATTCCAGGGATGCAAGGATGGTACAACATTCGAAAATCCATCAACATCAACCACCACATTAACAAAAAGGACAAAAACCACATAATCATCTCCATAGATGCTGAAAAAGCATTTGACAAAATTCAAGCATTGACAAAATTCAACATCCATTCATGGTAAAAACTCTCAACAAAATGGGTATAGAGAGCAAGTGCCATAACATCATAAAGGCCATATATGACAAACCCACACCCAACATTATACTTAACAGCAAGAAGCTGAAAGCTTTTCCTTTAGGATCATGAAAAAGACAAGGATGCCCACTCTCCCCACTTTTATTCAGCATAGTTCTGGAGGTCCTACCCACAGTAATCAGACAATACAAAGAAATAAAAGGCATCCAGATTGGCAAGGATGAACTCAAACTGTCCCAGTTTGCAGATGACATGATATTGTACACAAAAAGCCCTAAGGAATCCACTCCAAAACTACTAGATCTAATATCTGAATTCAGCAAAGTTGCAGGATACAAAATTAATACACAGAAAACTGTTGCATTCCTATACACTAACAATGAACTAGCAGAAAGAGAAACCAGGAAAACAATTCCATTCACAATAGCATCAAAAAGAATTAAACACCTAGGAATAAACCTAACCAAGGAAGTGAAAGACTTATACTCTGAAAACTATAGGACACTCAAGAGAGAAATTAAAGAAGAAACCAATAAATGGAAACACATCCCGTGCTCATGGATAGGAAGAATTAATATTGTCAAAATGGCCATCCTGCCTAAAGCAATCTACAGATTCAATGCAATCCCTACCAAAATACCAATAGCATACTTCAGTGAACTAGAGCAAATCATTCTAAAATTCATTTGGAACCACAAAAGACCCCGAATAGCCAAAGCTATGCTGAGAAGGAAGAATAAAGGGGGGGTGATTACACTCCCTGACTTCAAGCTCTACTACAAAGCCATGGTAATTAAGACAATTTGGTACTAGCACAAGAACAGATCCATAGACCAATGGAACAGACTAGAGAGCCCCGATATAAACCCAAGCATATATAGTCAATTAATATACAATAAAGGAGCCATGGACCTACAATGGGGAAACGACAGCCTCTTCAACAGCTGGTATTGGCAAAACTGGACAGCTACATATAAGAGAATGAAACTGAATTATTGTCTAACCCATACACAAAGTAAACTCAAAATGGATCAAAGACCTGAATGTAAGTCATGAAACCATAAAACTCTTAGAAAAAAACATAGGTGAAAATCTCTTGGACATAAAATGAGCAACTCTTCATGAACATATCTCCCCGGGCAAGAGAAACAAAAGCAAAAATGAACAAGTGGGACTATATCAAAATAAAAAGCTTCTCTACAGCAAAGGACACCATCAGTAGAACAAAAAGACATCCTACAGTATGAGAGAATATATTCATAAATGACATATCTGATAAGGGGTTGACATCCAAATTATATAAAGAGCTCACACACCTCAACAAACAAAAGGCAAATAAGCCAATTAAAAAGTGGGCAGAGGAGCTGAACAGACACATCTCCAAAGATGCTCCACATCCCTAGTCATCAGAGAAATGCAAGTTAAAACCACAATGAGCTATCACCTGACACCAGTTAGGATGGCCAACATCCAAAAGACCAACAACAAATGTTGGTGAGGATGTGGAGAAAGGGGAATCCTCCTACACTGCTGGTGGGAATGTAAATTAGTTCAACCATTGTGGAAAGCAGTATGGAAGTTACTCAAAAACTAAAAATAGAAATACCAGGAATTTGACCCAGGAATTCCACTCCTAGGAATTTACCCTAAGAATGCAGCAGCCCAGTTTGAAAAAGACATATGCACCCCTATGTTTATCGCAGCACTATTTACAATAGCCAAGAAATGGAAGCAACCTAAGTGTCCATCGGTAGATGAATGGATAAAGAAGATGTGATACATATATACAATGGAATATTATTCAGCCATAAGAAGAAAACAAATGCTACCATTTGCAACAACAAGGACGGAGTTAGAGGGTATTATGCTTAGTGAAATAAGCCAGGCGGGGAAAGACAAGTATCAAATGATTTCACTCATATGTGGAGTATAAGAACAAAGAAAAAACTGAAGGAACAAAACAGCAGCGGACTCACAGAACCGAAGAATGGATTAACAGTTACCAAAGGGAAAGGGACTGGGGAGGATGGGTGGGAAGGGAGTGATAAGGGGGGAAAAAGGGTCATTATGATTAGCATGTATAATGTTGGGGGGTGGGACACAGGGAAGGCAGTATAACACAGAGAAGACAAATAGTGATTCTATAGCATCTTACTGTGCTGATGGACAGTGACTGTAATGGGGTATGTGGGGGGGACTTGATAATAGGGGGAGTCTAGTAACTATAATGTTCATGTAACTGTACATTAATGATAGCAAAATAAAAAAATTACAAAAAAAGAAGTAATCACTCATAAACATTAATAGAAAATGCATGAAATATTTATATGGCAGTGGGTTGGGATATAACATATTCACCTGCATCTTGTGAGATAAACCCCTTTGCCTCCCAAATCCCTTATTAAAATGGCTTAGCTTTCTATATATGTACAACCATGAACAAAGGGCATTAATTTTTCATTATACATGTCACTGCAAGAACCACTAAATACTAACTAACATGTCACTGGGACATAAGAAAGTATCAAATGACTTCACTCATCTGTGAACCCAATTTTGGATTTTCCATAGAAGGTAATGAGTTAGCCATCTGAAGCTGAAAATGCTATGTGAATGAAGGGGTGTAGATTTTAGATACTCTGGGTTCAGTTTACAAAGATCTTGGATGTCATGTTAAGGATTTTATATGTGATTGAAGAGGGGAAGAGTGTCCATTAAAGTTTCTGGATTACTGGTGAGAAGAAAATGATGACATCCTAGAGGAGTACAATGTAAGTACTAGAGTATGAGAGGAACACAATGTAAGAGGGTGGGACACTTATTACCCATGCTGCGTATTTCAATTTAGAGGGATAATAGTAGAGTAATATTCCTGGACTTTCCTCAGTGAATATGGAAGAAGGAATGGAACACAACCATCTCAGTTCCTTCTTTCTTCTTCCTTCAGAAACCCTTACTCTCAAAAAGGGGACCCTCTGTTCTGCTCTCTGATCACATGGCAGTATGTGCCTTTGGGAAGGGCCCAGAACACCAGAGTTGTCCAGGTGTGTAAGTAACTGGGTAGGTGAATCTTTTAAATTCAGGGGTGAATTATTACCACTTACTTGTCAAAGTCTATGCTGTGTTTTTCACATTGTCAGAAATATGGGTTGTATTTTTTTAAATCTCTATAATACTATTAAGTACATCTTCCAGTTGATTCTGAACTTTGTAGGGAAATAAGAACATTGTTCTAAACATCCCGAGATCCCCAGAAAGGGTTTTCCTGGAATATCTACAAATGTCCAATACCCCAGAAAAAAATGAAATGAGCTGATTGAGAGCAAACAAGTGTAATTAAATCAAAATTGCCTATAAGCATAGAAAATGTAATCAAGAATAAATAATTTTCTTACTGGTAGGATTTTGTAGTGCCAAAATATTTTTGGATGACATGAGAAAGTTGAGCTTGTATCTAAAGGAAAATGTGATTAACTTTCCTTTGTTTTATAACCACTACAGTATAGTATGGTAACAACTGTTATCTCCTAGGTAGAAATTCGCTTATATATTTTTAAATATAACTTTTCTAAAGAATCCCATGCATGGTCAAACTCCTGTTGTCATCTGGATGGTTAGGGATAGAAGACAAGTGCATTTCAGCCATGCACCGTGGATCACCATCTGCTCCCTCTCCATGTCAACGTTCCAGTGGCTGAACCCTGGATCCAATTTGAAGCCCTTTATATTAAATCCCATTTTAGTCTGAAGTTTGCTATTTGTTAAACCAAGACTATATAAAAAATATGCTTCAGACACTACTAAAATAAGCAAACATTTTGAGGAATTAATTCCTTTAACAAATATTTATTGAATAAGTCATATGTGGAAGTGGATGGGAATTTGACACACGTCTAGCATTGATACTTGCTTTCCAGGGATCTGAAGTCCAGTAGAGATGTATAAAATATAGAGTTAAGTATTGTAGGAGAGTATTTATAAAGGCTTATGGGTAGAAAAGGGTAAGATTATTTCCTACTTGACACTATAAAAAAATGCTTTGGTGAGGAAACAGTGTTTGAAATGAGAACATGAAGGATCTGTCAGTTTTAGACATTCAGAGATGACTATTAAATGTTGATTATCATGTTGAAGGGGGATTTCAAATAATCTTCTACTTTAGCTCTCTACAATAGAAGAGATTTTGGGGGAAATTTCTTCTACTCCTCAAGGTTTTTCTAGCTGGTCTAAGAATCAAATTGACAAGACACAGATTAACAGGAAAAAAAAATTAATTATGTAAGTACAGGGAAGTAAAAGACACGGGTTCCAAAGACAGAGAGAATGAGGTATATAATGTCATCCTGAACCAAGGAGAGGTAGGGGTCTGAGACATCAAAGGAAAAGGGAAGCAACTCATAGGAATATGAAAAGAGATAATGCTTGATAATTAAATATTCACTGAGCCACACAGTAATGAGGGGGCACAAAGAGGAATTTTAACAGACTTAGATGCATCCCTTCCTGTCTATCACACCCAGTTTACATTATAATATAGCTGTCTATGGTGAGAGCTCTTTTTCTGGAGCATATCTTAACTCTTTTTATGCCATTGGAGGGTGGGGGGTCAAAGTTTCTTTCAGAGGTTTTTTGGGCCTTGATTGTTCTCAACTCTGCATATCACAACGTCATGTCTTGGAGCAGCCTGCCTTTGGTCCCTACAAGACCCTTCTCTAGATGAATATTATCTTCCCATTGTGGACATTGTCTCTGATATCTACATTATGTTAAGGACCTTCTCCCTAGGGGAAAAAACGTATTCACAATCTTTAAAAAAATATCAAGAACACACAGACTTTCAGTTAAGAAACCCTCCTTTAGATCAAGGGAATATCTGAATGGAAAACATATTGCATATAAATACTATTTTACATTTTTTCAACAATTTCTACATTATCACAATATGAGTAAGTAGTGAGGGCTATTATCATTGTCTGTTTTTCAAATAGAGAAGTGAAATACATATGTATCAAGCAACTCTTTGATATTATGACTATTTTGGGGAGTTACCAGTATTTACTACAATGCCCCCCTACTCTGCTGCAATTCTACTTTTCTTAGCATCATGCATTTGAAACTTTATACAAATTGGGTCACCTACATGTGAGAGAAAAATAAAAAAAATAACAGTTCAAATGAAAAAAAATTAAATTCTCACTCACAAGGAAAAAAGAGTCCTAATAGGCAATCCAGGGCTGGTATAGCAGTTCCATAGTCATCAAAGAAAGATCTAGGCTTTTTCTGTAATTTTCCTCCACTGTTCTAGTGTATCACGTAAATCAAGATCACCACTCAGTCCAAAGTAGGTGCTAGAACTCCAGCAATGAAATGTGCATTCCAGGAAGCAGAAAGAAGGAAGTGGAGTGGAGTTGGCAACTAGTGATCCCCTCCAAAATCACTATCCAACACTAAATACTCAAGGCAACAATAAAATTGTAGTCACAGAAATCAGTGAGTGAGAATTCAGAAGATGACATTTTTAGTTGATGATATCAACTTGATCTGTGTATGGTCTGAGTATCCTGATTTGTAAAATGAGGGAGGCTAGAGACTAGAATGCCTATCAGATCTACTCTAGTTTTGAGGTTTTAGGAGAGCTAAAAGGTTATGCCATCATCTTATGTCCTGAGGAGTGGCATTTTCTGATCCATAAACAATTCCCACATCTGGGAGGAGTCTGGCTTAGATTCTGCAAGGATATTTGACTCAATTATTCTAAAGCTGAATTTTTTTTTAAAGTGGAGGTGGGGGGTCAGGGGTGGCAAGTGAAAAGAGAAGTTCTCTTGGGAGTTGAGTGTGGATTTACATCTTGTTACCAAGAGAAAGTAATATACTCTGTATATTATCTTCTTGATATTTGGGGCAGGCGATGGAAATTCACAATTAAAATGAAACATTTATGCCTACAATTTAGGAACTTTAAGATACTAACAGTAAAATGTGCAGCTGTTTATAAGAAATACCACTTATGCAAAGTAAAATATTCAATCACTAAAAACAGTTATTCATGCCCTCAGGGTAATCAATTTTTTTATGTTCATAGAATTAAATCTGTGTAACAATATAACTATCAAGTCTTTGTACCATCTTCCTATAAAACCTGATAGATTGAAAAGACTATAGATAACACTGTTTGAACTATAAACTGGTACACACTTCAGATTTCTTAATTAGGATACCAGCATGTGGTTCTTTCTAGGCATAATCAAGGAAGACAGCTAATCGGAGTTATCTGGTTTGTTTTTCTAGTCCTTTATTTATTGCAGTTTCTTAAATTGAAGGACCTAAAGTGTTGCAAAAAAGGAATTAAATAGAATACTAACTCAGAAATTTAATGAAGAGTCAAATGACTATGACTTTTCTTTTTGATTATTTCACCAAAGAGGAAAAAAAAATCATTATGGACAATACGGTCAGTGACGTATCTATAAAATATGGTAAAGTGGAAGGAAAGGAATGGCTGATTCCAGCTCTGGGATCTCTAAAACAATATCCCTGGGACAAGAATCTGCTCTCTCATCCCACCACCTTGGGGCCCTGAGCACGATCTGCTGTTCTCAGCTGGGCACAATGAAACCTCAGTTCCAATGTTTTCAATTGCCTCTGCAGATCTGAGACAAGCCCCTAGGTCAAAGCCCAGCCATCTCATCCATTATCCCATCTACAATCCTCTGCAATTTCAGACATGTTTAGAAGGGCTGAAAAATGCTATAAAAGGGGTGCTATTATTAAGAAATACCTGCAAAGCACATGCACCACCTCTTTCATCAAACAGTATTTACTAGCACTTATTCTAGGCAATGAGGTAGAGCAGGGACAGGGGACAAGCATCAAGATTAATTTTTCCTGCCTATGATGAAAAATGCTGAGATATAAATAGGGTAGTAAAAACAGGAGGGAGTCCATCCTAACGCTAAGATTCCATTTAAATACCAGGGAGGTAGGAGGTAAGATTCCTAACATTTTATGGTGATCAGTCAACAACCAGCCTATCTTAAGGCAGGACAAGTAGTCCTAACTGATATGTCCCCAGTGCTTGAGGGTAATGTTATCTTCGAGAACAGGATCAATAAATTCCTTGTGTTATCTTACAGAATATCTAGAGGACTGACTATGGATGATGACATAAGGTCTCTCATCAGAGACAGACATCTGGAGACCACATGTCAAGCCTACAGTCCATTGGTCCTTTACCCCATTCTTGAAATCCTTAAAAGACATGAATCCTAAGCCTTTAAGCACACCTCCTCTCTGAGGCTGCCTCACTTCCCCTTTCTGAGTGTGTACTCTGCCTTAAATAAAGTCTTCTGGCTGTTCTATTTACTGTATTTTGTCTCTGCACTCTTCTAAGCCTCTTGGGAGATTAATAAGAGACCCCTTTCCAGTGGCAAACATCTTTGTTACTTCACTATTTCATTCAATTGTCTAGAATTTAGCACAAGTCTTCCCTCTCTCTGTTCTACTTCAGACAAGGAGGGCAGGGTTACTGAGATCTCTGATTTGGGCTTGCAAGTTCCCATCACCTGGGTGACCGAGACAGGGCTGCAGCTGTACAATCGTGCTCTTCAGTAGCCTGCACAAAATTCTCCTTTCTTTGCTTGGGGAAAGTTCTCAGAACATAATCTCACTCTGTCCAGTGCTCCACAGCTCCTCGAAATCCATGAGTGGTAAGGGCTTAGTTCCCATGTCTTGCAGATCAAGCAAACACAGGACACCAGGTGACCCTGGCTCTAGAAGTTGACAAGGGATCTGTGTTCTGCTGAGCAGAAGTTCAATGAGCTTCCCTTTCCCCACATTCTTCCTTGCTCTCTGCTGCCATTCACAACTACTCCTGCTTTAATGAACATTTCTTCCTTATCTACACTCGTCAGAACTGTTGGTGAATTCTTTCTTGATCAAAGTCAAGAACCTTCCCCCATCTAGGTTGAGGTTTCACCTACTGTACAGGGCAAGACTTCCCCAGATGTACTATCTGGTCAGCAACAGGAAGACACTGTTAAGCACCCAGAAAGCAAAGACAACAGTTCCTGCCCTCAGAGAGCTTCCAATCCAGTTATGTTATATAAATATAGGAGGGTGCCCAGAGATTTTTTGAAAAACAATCAAAACCAAATCATGATAAAGCCTCAATTGCCATACTTTCTTACTCACAAGTAGGTAATAAAGTGTTGAAGAATTAAAACAATCCTTGTCTGAGAAGTTTATAGCATAGTTTTGCATAAAATATTTACAAAGTAAATACCTGTGGAATGGCTCACACATAATCACAAAGTGGACACTAGTGTAAAGCCACAGAGTACAATAAAACCATGATAGGTAGTCTGCTCCATGATGGAAGATACACCTCCTCATTATTCAAGATAGAGTGTATTTCCAATCTTATCAAAAGGACTTGTATTATAGGAATACAGATATCTTTTGAGGCATTCCCATCATCTGAACATCAGAGGACATAAATACTAAAACTTCAATACAGAGAGATTTTAAACACACATGAAAACACAGGTTGATGAGGTAATTCAAACTAAATGATACAAAGTTTAAATATGATCTTTAAGTGTATCAAAGGTCTATAAAATATTAGATAATAGTATCTCTTTTATTAGACATAGGCAACAGCATCTGTTTTCTCCCATTGTTTTATTGTGAGTGTGCTTACATGTTCGCCAAGTTTTTCTTAAAAAATGGGACAGTAATTACCAATATACCTACCATCTAGAGTCAACAATGGTTAGTGTTTTACAATATATATGTGGGTGTATGCATATTTTTCTTTTCATTTCATTTGTTGACACATCAGTAAATAAGACATCTGGTAATGAAGACATGCTACTAGAAAGATTGTTGAATCTGTTACTCTTTGGTAGTTTAGTTCTCCAGTTTTTAAAATGATTTGTATTTATAAGGATAAATGGATGCATATGGAGTGGATCTGTTAATACCATGATTTGTTTTCTGCAAGTTTTCTCTGCACATGTACAATGTATTGGTGGTGTAGAGGGTAAATAGAGATAAAAGACATCATCTCTACCCTAAAGTGGCTCATTTTACTGATTCTCCAGATTGATTAAGGCCCTAAGAAAGCATATTTCTTGTTTTCACATGGAAGACTATACCCTCCTGGAAGCCTTGAACTTTTCTCCCCATGTTTTATTTAATAGGAAGTTCCTATAACAAAGGAAGGAGATATTTTGGTGTCTAGATCAATGATGTGAAATTTGATTTTGTCCTTAATTCGTGTTGGTGTGTAGTGAGATTTGTCCCAGTAAATACCATTTTCATTTACTAATACAAAGCAAGTAGATAACTGGGTCAAATAATATGTATATATAAAAAATATAAAAATAATAATATATATACTTAATGTATTTATATGTTAATAAATAAGTATATAGCAAATAATATATTCTAGGGTTCAAGGTATTTTTCATATGTTTCTATAAATAATGTTTAGTGCACAAATATAAAACTGCAAAGGGATTCTGTAATTAGAGAAAAGAAGGATAAAGCGGGTATTTCTGTCAGCCAAGGATATATATATTTTTGAAAGATCTCACTCTTCGTAAAATTATGCACTAAAAGTATAGTTTATGAGGAAAAAAAATCTGGGGTAGATCACTAAAAACCCATGGAACTTTATGACCAGCACATTAACAAAGACAATTTTTTGTGCCTCCCTCAGACAACCTAGGAAGACAGCTAAGTGTGGCTGGAGACTGCTTAGGTGGTAAATAAAAAACACAAACATGTGAAGTGGGCATGGGGATTTCTTGTGCTGAGACAATGCAGAGGGCAGTAGGCCTTGGGTCAATAGGGCTGCTGCTACAGCAGCCCCAAAGCAAGAGCAGCCTGCCACAGGCAGATAGTCCTCCTCAAACAGGAGTGAGTCATTCTCAGGAAAAAGTTCCTGGGCCAGATGTTCAGATTTCTTATCTTTTTTTTTTCTTCTTCTCTGTAAATAGAGTTGAGAATGCTCTTGTCTATGTGGCTGTTAGTTGAGGGTTTTTCCTTTTCTGGTGAAGATTATATTTCCAATCCTGCTATCTCAGCAACCTTTGTCTAGAATAATATCATATGATCAGTTACAGCTTTCACACTCCTGTTTACCATTTGTCCATTTGTCTGTGAGGTTACTAGTGTTTACAGACACATGTAGCAGCAGAACAGACTGTATATTTTACACACACACACACACACACACACACACACACACACACACACACACACACAAGATGACTGCACTTTTTACCATAAAAGTCAAATACACAAGATGTGTAGAACCAATATTCCTTAGAGTACATTTTCCACAGAGAATAATTTCTGGTATTTCTTAAAGAAAGTGAAGAAAACAAATGTTTTCTGGAAAGAGGAAAATACAAAGAGGGAAAGAAGAAAAAAAAGATTAAATCTCATCATTTTCCTAATTAGCCAAATATGTGGCTTATTCTAGGTACAAATGTTATACCCTATTTAAATAGCTTTAAAAAGCTCAGCAGCATGTAGAAAGACATTCTTACGCATGAATGATATATTTAGCATTATTTTGGGGTGTGGAGGTTCTAAAATTAGTACATCATGCTACCTACACAGGAAATATAAAATTACTCTTCAAATTCTCTCAATTCTTCAGAACATGGCACTTTGGAAATGAGAAATCACTTCTCAGTTCTTCTTCATTTCAGCTGTAGGAACTGGGAAATTTCAACCAGTAGGGAACAGAAGGTCTGGCATAAGGGGATGGGGAAATAAACAGTGGGTGTGGGAGTATGTGTTTCCTTCTTTTAGCAATCCCCCACACCTCAGTTTAATTCAAGAAAGGAAAATTGGGTGAATGATGTACTTAACGGTTTCTTAGGAGGGGTAAGGGAACAGCCTTGGGCACTATGGTGACTTCTATTAGATTCGATATGATAATTCCAGAATGCTTAAACATCTAATGTCTTTTTGTTGAGAGGCAAAAATACTTTTCTACAAGTTTCTTATCCTCTCCAAACAGGCAAAAGTTCCCAAATGATCCGTTAAATTGACCTATTTCAATATTTCACCCGAAATAAAATGAGTCAATACATGCTAATGTGGAAAACATTTCAACATAAAAACTCACAGAAAAAACCCGAAAAACAAAAGTAAGGCTTGATGCCAGGAAAATATCTGATGGAAATGAGCATGTCTCTGTAGAGCAATGCAGAGATGGATGATTTGGATTCTATTGTATTATTTATCATTCCTTTTATCTATGATTCTAGGCTATCTATTATTAAAAATGGAGCCTACATTCAATTTAAATAACATTATGTTAGTTGCTTTTCTCACTTGTAAGCATTCATTACAATTGAAGGGAACAGTAATGCACTAATGCAGAGAAGGCACACCACCATTGAATACCACTAGACAAACTCTCAAGGCTCATACTTGTTTTGTACATTTTCCTAGCAAACATAAATTTAGATTAATTTAACAATCAGCATCTAAACACGTTAAATAATTGCCAATAGTTGTGCTTGAAGGGTAAGTGATTGTAAAATGTGTAATTTGGCTAATGTCCAAGGAAGTATATCTGTATTAGGGGTAATAATAGATAGTTCAATTGCATTGGGGATGTTAATTGGTAAGGTACATACAAAGAGAGGAAAGGGGAGAAACTGAAGTGTACTTTATTTGCCAAACCTATTTTTCTATGTACAGTCTTAAAATTCAGCAAGCTATAATTTAATTCTATACATTTATTTTCATGAACAAATATAACCTACTGGTACATATTAATTGTTTTTGCAAAAATTAATTTGCAGTCAAATGCTAATATTGTTTCTTTCCAGCTCTCTGTATGTGGCAAATCCCATAACAGATTAGAAACTGAAAGAATATGAAATACAGTTTCTTGAATATTCCTAAACTTACAAAGACATAGGGGGGGAGAGGTCAGTATCAGTGCAATATCTAACCAAAGACTTTAAACTTTCTTAAGTCACAGACTCTAGTGTGTGTGGATTGGTGGGTGAGGAGAGGAAAACTTTCATGAAATGCTAACAAAATTTTTAAATTTCTATGTATTTGCTTTATAAATATACACAAACACACATATTTTATTTAAGTTTAAGGGAAATCTCTGCAGTAAAGAGTAACTTAAAATGCTGATATTACTCTAGGGCCATAAGTTTGACTGTGAGATTTTATTTTTTATTTTGGTATGATTAATACAAAATCACATTTGCAACATTGTGGTTACTAGATTCCCCCCATTATCAAGTCCTCACCATATACCCCATTACCGTCACTGTCCATCAGTGTAGTAAGATGCTATAGAGTCACTACTTGTCTTCTCTGTGCTATACTCCCTTCTCCATGGCCACCCCTACATTATGTGTGCTAATTATAAGGCCCCTTCATCCCCTTCTCCCTCCCCAGTCCCTTTCCCTTTAGTCCATTCTTGGGTTCTGTGAGTCCGCTGCTGTTTTGTTCCTTCAGTTTATTCTTTTTTCTTATATTCCACAGATGAGTGAAATCATTTGATACTTGTCTTTCTCCGCCTAGCTTATTTCACTGAGCATAATACCCTCTAGCTCCATCCATGTTGTTGCAAAGGGTAGGATTTGTTTTCTTCATATGGCTGAATAATATTCCATTGTGCATACGTACCACATCTTCTTTATCCATTCATCTACTGATGGACACTTAGGTTGCTTCCATTTCTTGGCTATTGTAAATAGTGCTGCGATAAACATAGGGGGGCATATGTCTTTTTGAAACTGGGATCCTACATTAAGGTAAATTCCTAGGAGTGGAATTCCTGAGTCAAATGGTATTTCTATTTTGAGTTTTTTTAAGGAACCTCCATATGGCTTTCTACAATGGTTAAAGTAGTTTACATTCCCACCAGCAGTGTAGGAGGGTTCCCCTTTCTCCACATCCTCACCAACAAATGTTGTTCCTAGTCTTTTCTGTGTTGGCAATCCTGACTGGTGTGAGGTGATATCTCATTGTGGTTTTAATTTTATTTCCCTGATAATTAGTGATGTGGAGCAACTTTTCATGTGCCTGTTGGCCAGAGTGTGAGATTCTTAAAGATAATTCTTATGTATTTTAATCTCTAAATCCCCAGGCAACAAATAATTGTTGTACAGAAGGTACAAAATGGATGGTAGGTTGATTGGATGTTAGGATGGGAGGGAAGAAGGTTAGTTGTGTTACAAAGATATAACTTTCCTTGTTGCTTGCTTCTGTTAAGTTTAAACAACCTCCCACCACCACCACCACCACCTCCAAGAAATGGCAATATTTGTAAAAGTCAGTGCATGGGAGTAGACATAAGCATATATACAAATAAGCAGAGAAGTGAATCAGGTTCAGAAATGATATGCTTATAATATAAGCTAAGACTATTTTTATTTTTTTTAATATAATTTATTTTATTATCATTAATTTACAATTACATGTGCAACATTACGATTATTAAACTACCCCCTCATCAGGTCCCCCCACCAACCCCACCACAGTCACTATCCAACAGCACAGCGAGACGTCACAGAACC
Organism: Smutsia gigantea; assembly: GCA_032199065.1. Lineage (NCBI taxonomy): Eukaryota > Metazoa > Chordata > Mammalia > Pholidota > Manidae > Smutsia > Smutsia gigantea. The sequence continues at coordinate 2,438 of JAVSCE010007384.1, read as the reverse complement.
ACCACTTGTCTTCTCTGAGGTGTACTGCCCTCCCCGTGCCCCCCAACATTACATCTGCCAATTGCAATGCCCCTCTTTCCCCCTTATCGCTCCCTTCCCGCCCACTTTCCCCAGTCCCTTTCCCTTTGGTAACTATTAGTCTGTTCTTGGGTTCTGTGAGTCTGCTGCTGTTTTGTTCCTTCAGTATTTTTTCTTTGTTCTTATACTCCACATATGAGTGAAATCATTTGGTACTTGTCTTTTTCAGTTTGGCTTATTTCACTGAGCATAATACCCTCTAGCTCCATCCATGTTGTTGCAAATGGTAGATTTGTTTTCTTCTTATGGCTGTATAATATTCCATTGTGTATATGTACCACCTCTTCTTTATCCATTCATCTACTGATGGACACTTAGGTTGCTTCCATTTCTTGGCTATTGTAATAGTGCTGCAATAAACATAGGGGTGCATCTGTCCTTTTCAAATTGGGCTGCTGCATTCTTAGGGTAAATTCCTAGGAGTGGAATTCCTGGGTCAAATGGTATTTCTATTTTGAGTTTTTTGAGGAACCTCCATACTGCTTCCACAATGGTTGAACTAATTTGCAGTCCCACCAGCAGTGTAGGAGGGTTCCCTTTTCTCCACATCCTCGCCAACATTTGTTGTTGTTTGTGTTTTGGATGTTGGCCATCCTCACTGGTGTGAGGTGATATCTCATTGTGGTTTTAATCAGCATTTCTCTGATGATTAGCGATGTGGAGCATCTTTTCATGTGCCTGTTGGCCATCTGAATTTCTTCTTGGAGAAGTGTCTATTCATGTCCTCTGCCCATTTCTTAATTGGATTATTTGCTTTCTGTTTGTTAAGGTGCATGAGTTCTTTATATATTTTGGATGTCAACCCTTTATCAGATACGTTTTTTATGAATATATTCTCCCATACTGTAGGACGTCTTTTTGTTCTACTGATGGTGTCCTTTGCTGTACAGAAGCTTTGCAGCTTGATATATTCCACTTGTTCATTTTTGCTTTTGTTTCCCTTGCCCGGGGAGATATGTTCATGAAGAAGTCGCTCATGTTTATGTGCAAGAGATTTTTGCCTATGTTTTTTCTAAGAGCTTTATGGTTTCATGACTTACATTCAGGTCTTTGATCCACCTTGAGTTTACCTTTGTGTATGGGGTTAGACAGTAGGCCAGTTTCATTCTCTTACATGTAGCTGTCCAGTTTTTCCAACACCAGCTGCTGAAGAGGCTGTCATCTCCCCATTGTATATCCGAGGCACTTTTATCAAATATTAATTGACTGTATATGTTTGGGTTAATGTTTGGATTTTCTATTCTGTTCCACTGGTCTGTGGGTCTGTTTTTTTGCCAATACCAAATTGTCTTGATTACTGTGGCTTGTAGCAGAGCTTGAAGTCAGGGAGTGTAATTCCCCCCGTTTTATTCCTCCTTCTAAGGATTGATATGGCTATTCGGGGTCTTTTGTGGTTCCATATGAATTTTAGAATTATTTGTTCCAGTTCATTGAAGAAAGCTGTTGGTAGTTTGATAGGGATTGCATTGAATCTGTAGATTGCTTTAGGTAGTATAGCCATTTTGACAATATTTATTCTTCCTAGCTGCATATGATTTACTCTTACTTGTTAGTGTCCTCTTTTAATTTCTCTTGATGAGTGTCTTGTAGATTTCTAGAGTACAGGTCTTTCTACCTTCGTTAGGTTTATTCCTAGGTATTTTATTCTTTTTTGATGCAATTGTGAATGGAATTGTTTCTGATTTCTCTTTCTGTTAGTTCATCGTTAGTGTATAGGAAAGCAACAGATTTCTGTGTGTTAATTTTGTATCCGACAACTTTGCTGAATTCAGATATTAGTTCTAGTAGTTTTGGAGAGGAGTCTTTAGGGTTTTTTATGTACAGTATCATGTCATCTGCAAATAGTGACAATTTGACTTCTTCTTTACCAATCTGGATGCCTTGTATGTCTTTGTTTTGTCTGATTGCCGTGGCTAGGACCTCCAGTACTATGTTGAATAGCAGTGGAGAGAGTGGGCATCCCTGTCTTGTTCCCGATCTTAGATGAAAAGCTTTCAGCTTCTCGCCGTTAAGTATGATGTTAGCTGTTGGTTTGTCACATATAGCCTTTATGATGTTGAGGTACTTGCCATCTATACCCATTTTGTTGAGAGTTTTAATCAGGAATGGATGCTAATTTTGTCAAATGCTTTTTCAGCATCTATGGAGATGACTGGCGTGGCTTTTGTTCTTTTCTTGTTGATGGTGGATGATGTTGATGGATTTTCGAATGTTGTACCATCCTTGCATCCCTGGGATGAATCCCACTGATCATGGTGTATGATCCTCTGATGTATTTTTGAATTCGGTCTGCTAACATTTTGTTGAGTATTTTTGCATCTACATTCATCAGGGATATTGGTCTGTAATTTTCTTTTTTT
>JAVSCE010007383.1:0-51924 GCA_032199065.1 Smutsia gigantea | reverse complement strand
GGATGGAGCAGAATACAAGAAAGATAATGGAGCTTACATTCTGGAGAGTGAACACAAACAACTACTGTTAAGTGGCATGAAGAGAACAAAGCAGGGAATTAATGTAGAGAGGGTCTGGGGTGGGATGGATGGCTTAGTGAACTTAGGATGATGTGCGAATGCAGGCCTGCGAGTTAAGATTTGAGCTAGGACTTGAGTGATGAGAAGTCTGCCGTGCAGAGATGCCGGGAAGAGCCTCTCAAACGAAGGAGACAAGTGTAGATGATGGGCAAGCAAGCTGTGGGTGAGGCTGGAGTGGGGTGAGCAAAGGGGGGAGCATGCTGGCAGTGAGGTCAGAGGCCAGATTAGGGATAGCCTGAGAGATTTTATCCTAAGAATGATGGGAAGCCCTTGGAAGCTTTTATAAAAAGCAGGAAAGAATATGATCTGGTTGATGTTTTAAAATGTAACTTTCACAGCACTATGGTGCATTTTTTGTTTTTAAACCTGACACTTAAAAATCCTGGGTGGGAATAGCCATTATTTCTTTGGATATTGTTTCTTCCCCATTCTGTTTTCTCCTTATGGGATACAATCAGGCATATGTTACATTTTCTCATCTTCCTAACTTCTTTTCATATTAGCTGGGTCTAAACCAGGCTTTTAAGATTTATTTCAAATGATCACATTTTTATTTCTAGAAATTGTTTTTTTCAAACCTGATTGTTCTTCATAGTTTCTTGTTCCTTGCTCTTTAAACTTTTATTTATTTAAAGTTGAAATCATGGTTTGTGAGCCCTGTGCCTTTGGTATTGCTGTCTGTTGTTTTGCCAATTCTCAGTCTCTTATTCCTTGTTATTTTTTTACTGTGAGCTTCTCGCTTTCCCTGGAACATATGTCTGTCAGAATTCTTTGAGATCTTGCTTCTTGTGGTTGCTACAAAGCCAAGATCGGTCTAAGTTGTTGGCTTGAGGGTATTTTGGGCCACAGACGTCCAACCCAGATAGTGTGAATTTGGGTGCAAATCTACCTGATGACTGGTTACTGGTAACAAATTCTGGTTCCTTTCTTCGTGGCAGGTTTATTTCCCATTCACTCTTAAACCATGGGGCTGCAGCTTTACTCAGGGGTCTACTAATTACCCTTCTCATCTTGGGTGGGTCTCAGGCTGCTTCTCCTGTCCTCTGTCCCGTGTCTGTCCAGGTGGAAGTTCCAGGACTCTGGGCACTAGCAGACACTTTCATGGTGATGCCAGCTGAAGCACTTGGATAGTTCCAGGCCTTGTTTTTACTTGGATTTTGCCCTTGGTTGATTTCTAACATCTGTGCCTAATAGTGATGTATTAAAAACCACATCTTAACACCATTCATAGCTGGTTACTATTAATACATTATATAGAACCTTCCAAATAAGTTTATAATAGACAAATATTTTCATAAAAATGGAATTTTATCACATCAGTGTAGTAACATTGATTTTATGTTGATGGGAATTATGAGCTGTATCTTTGAGAAAATTATTAATGTTGCTTGGAGCAGTATTTAAGAGCTTGGGCCTTGCCACCACACAGTACCCCAATGTCCTTATGTGTAAACATTAATAACCATAGGATCTGTCTCATAGGGTTGTTAGGAAAATTATATGATAATGCATGTATGTAGAATACTTAATGTGCCTTGCACATGGTAGACACTCAATAAATAATAACTTAATCCTTTAGAGTGGGAGAGGATAATAAAGAGGTATTAGGTAATGTGTATCAAGAAACCACAGAAATGTAAATGTTCACAAATCAGGACATTTTGAAGAAATTTTACTGTAATTTTGATGCAGGTATTCATTTCTCTGCTGCACAAAAGATGACATTGTTTTACAAACTGATTCTTACCTGGAATGAAATTTGTGAACACATTTTGTATAGGAATCCTTTAAAATTTCTATTATCTGTTTCTGTGTAGTAGAATACGTATAGCTGCTGAATAGGACTTGAAAGGAGCCCCATTAAGTACAAATTATGTTATTTAAATTAGATTGAACCTATAATAATCGTAATCCAGCTGAGTGAGTATAGCCCTTTACAGATAGTATCTCATAATTTGTCATTGGGATCTGACTGAAAAAAAAAATGAGAAAAATTTGTTCAGACTTACACTTTAAGTCTCTTCACTTTGTTCAGAGCTATTAGCTTATTAAAAAGGAGTTGCTGAGTCCTCTTTCCCATATAGTGGTCTTTTAATAAAGATTGTAATGAAGCAGAGGACGTAATTTGCTTTTGAAATAGATGGTTAACAGAACAAAATTAATTCGCTGATTTGTTTTTCTGGATAATCTAGGTTCCCCATTCCTTAATCATAACCCTTGGGGACAGTACCCCATTATCATTCATATTTCCTGTGTAAAATAAATATTCAGTAGATGAAAAATCACCATTAGTCTCTTGTCAGTTCAGGCCAGTTTTTGCTGCTCTACAAGTTGAAAGCAAACTCATGAAAAACAAATACTTTGAGGGATTGTGGAACTCTGTCATTCTGGTTTTTGTGAGAAAAGTTAGGTTTAGTTTCTAGATGTAACTCACAGTTTTCAATGAGTTTATACTTTAAAGATAGAGCAAGCTGCTTAACATGTTCGTTTTGTCTCATAGTGCTGGTGGCGGTGTGCACATCAAGCCCCGGTACAGACAGTTTCCCCAGCTGACCAGGTCCCAGGTGATCCAGGCTGAGTTCTTCAGTGCAACCATGTGGTTCTGGATTCTCTGGCGTTTTTGGCATGACTCGGATGCTGTGCTGGTAAGTGCAGGAGAATGGATCTTGGCCTTCTTCAGGTGGGTGGAGGGAAGATATATTAATAGCTTAGCTTGTTTCTTCTGTTTGTAAACTGCTTTTCTAGCTGGATATATCCCTTTACCATGTGGTTCCTGTGTATGTGCAGGAATCCTGTTAATAGAAACTTATTATCTGACCTTTTCTACTCAAGGAAGTACATGTAGGTGGTCCATGTCTTATAGTTTCTGTTACACTGCCATATTTGGAAGGGAGAATAGAAACTAATTCTTTTAACTTCCCAAACTAGAGGTTCATTGGTGGGTTGAGTTACACACTTAACTTCCTTTAAGTGGTGAGTGTCATCTAGTTTGTCCAAGGCACCCAGGTTGAGGTGGGATACATGTGGGCTATTTTGGCTTGAGGGAAGTTTGTAGCGATTTCAAACATGTCATTAGCCTCAACTGAGCTTTTATCAAATTTGCCCAGACCCTTTCCTCTAGGAAGTTAGGCCTTTAAGCCATTAAAATCTGTGCTTGTTGATCCAGAATACTTTGAATTTTAGTAAGTTTGGCTTTGTTTTTAGCATAGGGGAAAAAGTCTTCAACAGTGTACATGTTTTAGAAGCATCAGGTTGATTAATATCCCATTTCTCTTAGAACTTCTCTCTGTCCTTGTTACCCAGGAAGGATCTGCCCGGTGTCTATGAACTGGCAGCACACAGATGCCCCTGTCTCACTGTAGGTCAGCTGTCAGGAGTATGTATGTGGCTGCTTGGCGTGAGAGGACGTGCAGGCAGACGGGCCCTAGGTCAGAACTGAAGGTGGATGAGTCCACCTGAGGCGCCCCATCTCCCAGCAGGAATGAGGAGTTTCAGATTTTGTTTGCTAGGACTTCAAGACATTGCTGAGATGTGGGGTATCTTTGAAGTCTGTTGCCTCCATTCCCCTACTTTCTATCATAAACATGCTCAGGCTGGTAGCTCCAAAATGGGCAGGAGCTCATATTGAACACACTGAGGAACAGTTGGACCTTCAGATAAAGTATAGTAAAATTTGTTCCTGTGGTATGTCAAGGGATAGTTTGTGTGTATGGCAGCCTTACCACATTTTTTCCAAGAATTCTTAAATTTAAATAGATGTATGTGGTATAGTATAGATTCTTGACATTTTTTAAATGGTCGTTACCAGGGTCACTTTGCGTATCCAGATCCTTCCCAATGGACGGATGAAGAATTGGGTATCCCTCCTGATGATGAAGACTGAAAGTGTAGACGCGAACTCTTTATAAGCGGTATGTCTCAAGTTCCTTTTTAAAGCTATGTTTACCTTTTGTCAATAAACATGTTTTAACTTTGTACTTATGATGGTCTTAGAGGAACTGCATTTTCTGATAGGATGAAGAAAATTTTATCGTGTCTAATTTTTGCCTTCAGTATTTTCCCATTTGCTGTCTGTATTTCTCCCTCCCCTCTCTTTTGGTCTCAGCTTCCTTTTCATTATGTGTTTTAACAACTGCTTTTTTCCTAAATTGTGTTACAATTTATGATCCCATTTACTCATCTTTTGATTAAAGACCTTTCAAGTACCAACTCAAGAATTGCAATAGTGGACAAGACAGATAGGGAGCTTACAGTGTGTGTTCCTAGTTGCAGAAATACAGTGTTCTACGAACCCTCAGTGTTTAAATGGAAAGCTCCAGCATATGGAAATGTTACATTCATGGAAATTAACTCTTTGAATAGTAAAAGGTTATGGCCCTTTCATTTTCTAGATTAGAGTCAAGAGTTTTTCTTCTTTCAGAAGGAAGGTACTAGGGAGTCCGTTTCTCCACAAACTCCTAAGGTGTTAAGATATTCTCATTTAACATGTTTTTAAATCATTGCCCATTAATAATTACCATCATTCAGAATGCCTTGGAAATTATTTTAAAGGCTAGGAAACTAAATGATAGCAAAGTGCTCCCATTAAATCATACTATTAGTGTTGCCATTATAAATTTAATTAGAAGTAGCTTATTGACATGAAAATGACAGCAGTCTTGGGGTGTATAGGGAGGAAGGGGATGGTAAAAAATGTCACCAAAGAGCAGGCAGTTAAGCGTTTTACAGTTTGTTTTATCTCTGGCTTTTCTATGGACAGAGGTACTTATCAGGCCTCTTGCTTCCCATGGTAACTAGCATCTGCCAGCACTAACCCTGTCATCTTACAGATTTCCCAATATTTCTGCACACAATCCTTAATGTTTTGTTTAAAGACTAGACTATAAACCTTTGAGAAAGCAAGGTGATTTTTCTTTTCTCCTGCACAAGGCTGCTCCTGTGACTGGTGCTCAGTGAATGCTTGAATGATTGAACGAACAAGAATTATGCATTTGAATTATTGAAAATAAAGGTACTGAAAGCTTTCCACTTTTGTTTCCTTGCAGGAGCCAAGTGATATTTCAAGAAATTAATAGACTCCATATTGTACATTAAAGTTGTAAATTAAACTGTTTTGGTTAAGAATGAGGAACTGAGTTTGATGTTTCTGATAATGACGACCACCCTTTATGGATTATTTCCTGTGGTCTTAGCTGCTGTGCTGACGGGTTATAGGCCCTTTCAGAGGATCCATTTGGTGTCCCACAGTGTAGAGGTGTTAGCGCCAGTCACCAATGATGACATGGTGGCTCAAGGAGGTGAAGTAACTTGCTTGGGGTCACATACTGATAAGGGGCAACATTAGGTCTGGCCCCACACTTAACTGCAGTACCATACTGCTTGCCTCCTTAGCTAATACACAGTTGTATGTATGTAGAGAGTTAATGTGAAAACTCATGCCATTTCTCTACTGTTGGTATATTCTTGCCTGGGCCAGAAGTCAGTGTAGCCCACTTAACTGTGTTTACATCTCTCTTGGGCTGGGCATTATATTGAGTGGCCATTTGTGGAATTCTTAAGACACACTTCTAGGAATTCTTAGGACTGGAGGAATGGGAGATAAGGGTGAAAATAGGATATTCTACTTTTTCTGTGATTTGTTTCAAAATACTTTCCAACTTCTATAGCATCACAATTTTGACAGTAGGTAAGACAGAATTTTCCTCTGTTCTACAGAAAAAATCTGCAGTATAGAGTAGCTTAATAAATTGTCCAGCGTAACTATTCATATTTCTAATTTCTGATTTTGACCACATAGGTGTTGGGAATACAGTGTTAAGCAAGACAGATAAGGTTCTGTTCTCAGAGAACTTAGATTTTAGTAAGGCAAGATAGACAAGTACATAGTTACCTGAGATTTACTAAGTGCAATGAAGAAAATAATATTGCTAGAGGTGGGTGGGGAGGGAGGGCATTTGAGCTGAACCCTGAACGAGGAGAAAGAACCAGTTATGCAAGGGTAGAGTGCTCCAGGAACAAGGAGCAGCAAGAATCACGGTCTCCGGTGGGACCAAGGCCCCCATATTTCCCTCAGTGCAGTGGCATTCTAGCAGATTGGGGTGGTGGGGGGACTAGGTGGGGTTAGTAGGCCGTGGTTGCAGCTTTAGGTGTTACATTAAATGCAGTGAAAAGCCTTTGGCTGGCTGCACACAGGGATGATCTGATGCAAGTTTCTCGTCCTTAGGTTTCCACTCCTGCTTTGTCCTCAGTTGTCAGAGTGGGCATAATGGCAACAAACGCTGAAGGAAGTGGAACTGCTGTGTAAGAGGGAGCTGTCTTAGCTAATAAATACATCAGATCTCTACTTTTTAGGTTTCATTTTTGTCCCCTTCTCCCCCCATATAGAAAGTTTTTTGGGGGAAAGAATGCAGTCTGTAACAGTGAACTCAAGTAGGATGATCCCATTAGTTCTTTTCCTTAGAAATCAGAGTTGCTTGACTGGAATTAAAAGGTAACTTTATAAATAGCAGTCTTCTAAACTCAGCCAATGTGGCGTCCACATACCAGTTCGAGCTGATGGCAGAAATTGTTTCTAGCCTTCTCTCAAAGGAATGGGTTTCCACCCTGCTATTACAGTTTTATGGGAAAGTACTTTAGTGAGAAAGGGTCCCAAAGAGACATTAAGTACATTTGATTGATGGCTATAATTAAGAGCAAAAGCCTACAATTTAACTATGAGCCAGGCACTGCAGTAACACTTTACCTGTATTAATTTATAAAGTCCTCATGTTATTCTTTTTAGAGATGAGAAAGTTGACCTGCTGATACGTTCAGTAATTTGCCCAAGCTTACGGTTCTTTAGACGGCTGAGGTTCAAATCCTGGCTGGCTGGCTCTAGGTCAACTCAGATTTGAGAGTCAACACAGCATGGTGCCAAGCCATTTTGATCATGATCTACTCTAAGAAATAATTTCATTTTGTAATTTAACATATAAGTATGCTCCTGTACACACACACACACACACACACACATATATAATCTAAAAGTTCATAAAGCAGTGCTTACCTGTGGTGCACACTGGTATTTTTTATTCTATTCTACATAAAAAAATGGTTGAGACTGCTTTTTTTTTAATTTTAATTTTTATTTTTTTTTAATATAATTTATTTTATTATCATTAATTTACAATTACATGTGCAATATTACGATGGTTGAGACTGCTTTTACTACCCACTAATGGGTCTGTACCTGCAGTTTGAAAAACTGGCACAGTGCTCAAAGAACTCAGGCTCTGGAATCAAACTGGCTGGATCTGACTTACAGCTCTACAATTTACTCGCAGTGAGTTTAGACAGATTATTTATCTGTGCCTCAATTTCCTCACTTGGAAAATGGACTAAATAGATTAAATGGGTTACCATATAAAGCCCTTAGAACTGTGTTTGACATGAAGGAAACACTGTAAATGGTAGCAATTGTTATTTCTAGACCAATGGGTCTAAGCTAAGCTAACAGTGACCCTTGAATCCCAGTTGACTTTGATAAAAAAGCCTCCATATGGAGGTAGACTAAGCTTATAAACAGACCTTCCAGCAGATGCTGCAGCGCCATCCCTCTCTGTCTAAAACAAGTCAGACATGTAGGATGTCTCTCCCTTCCTGTCGAGTACCTACAAGTACATACAAAGTTGAGCTTTAGGGTATGGCCTAGTAGATGGGAGAGGTGTATCTTCAAAACGGGAATGTAGATGGTGAAAGAACTATTGATGGCAACAGAGAAGATCAAGCATCAAATTTTAACACATAGATTTTTAACTTGTTTCCTATGGAATCCTGAGTGTGATAACCAGTTGTTTATCTGATAAAGTTGTGAGACAAGGAAGGTACTGGCTGCAGAACGCCTGTGTTTGCACATTTCAGGAAGGTACAGAAGTCATTTTGGTTCCACTTGCCCCAAGGACTATTGTGTAGAAGAGGCTGACCTGATTCCTGCTGCCACCATCTCATCAGGAGAGTCCACGGGACAGCTGTGTGCAGTGAAGACGTGGGCGCTGTCTGAGCTGGTGCCGACTTGCCTCAGCAGTTGGGCCTCTGCTTTTGGGCATCTACATGAGCAGTGGCTCGCCTGACTGGTGAAGCCAGCAGGGCAAGTATGCCTCGTGCATTATTTCTAGCTACAAACTCACCATCATAGAGCCAACACCCATTTCTAGCCCAATCTCATTATAGCCATCACAACTACAACAAATTTAGATGTAACATAAATGCATAGTACTGACCTTGAAACAAAGTCCTGACTTTGAGTCCTGCCTACATGGGCCTAGGTTAAGTCAACCTTGGGGACTAATACTCAGTAACTGGTAAGAGGGGATTATCTTTAAGAACTCTGTTATATCATTTTATGAGTAGGAGACCTGTATAACCTGGACAGGTCCACTCATCACAGCCCCTGGTAACATAAGAGCCAGTGTGGTAGGGTTCTTTAAAATAGAATGTTATCACAGTAATTAAAGCATTCATAATCCTGGGCTAAATTTTAAGGAAAACCTCCCAACAGAATAATACATTCTTAAAAAACAAGGCCACAGTTACTCTGTTGCAATCATGTATGGAGGCTATTTAAAAATGAGTTTCTATAACATTTATATTACAGAATTATATCTTACAAGGAAAACAACTGCAGTTCAGAGAAGATACTTGTCTGGACAGCATTTTATGATTAGTTGGAGGGGCAGGAAGTCCAAAAACATGATTCCTCAAATGTGTGTCATCTTGAAGCCTTTTCTGTTCCTTCATACTGTTCTCACACACAGGGTTTCCAGGTGAAGTTTTAAAATTATATCTCTCTTTTGGAAACTTTGCCCTGTAATTTGACACAATTTGAAGATATTCTAGGTGTCTTTCAAACTTCAGGTCATAATCAGATGCACAAAATCATCTCATTGGAGTAGCCAGGATTAAGAAAAATGAAGTATAAAACCTGATATGTACTTTCAAATATATATTTGTGTGTACACTCTGTGTTCCAACAGAAAATGTATTACTGAAAGTTGTGTTAAAAAACTTAAAAGGTACAGTTATAAGAACTTTTTCAGTCAAACTCTTTGAATGACTCACTTGCTACACCCACTCAGCCGAGCCACTGGAGGGGCGCAGCCAGGTCTCACCCCCATAAAATACTTGAGGGTCAAGAACTAAGGACAAAAAGACTATTAAGAGTGCAGCATTCAGGACAGCTTACTTTAAAGTTAGTTCTCACATAAGTAACTTCTGCCCACCAAGCAGTAACTGACATTATGTATGAAACAAAATGTACAATTCTTAGTCCCTCCAGTACCTAAAGAACCGACTGTCAAAATACTGCCTACCCTTGCCTATTTCCGTGATGGAATGTAAAAGTGCTAGGAAAATAATTTTGATAAAGTCTTCTCCATGCAGTCAATCTTTATTATAGCAGTATTTGCATATTCACATCAAATACATAGCACTTTTTTGCCTTTTATATAATACAGAGTTTTTAAATAACTTTACACAGAAATAAATTTCTTCAATCTGAATTTTAGCTATCTTTTTTTATTTAATTCTCCATGCTTTCTATCCAAACTGAACAATATTTTCCATTGTACAAATTTACATGAGAAAAACTCCAAAGTACAAATGAAGGGACCTGAGCAGGAAAGAGAAAGTATCAAGAAGTGGGGAAGAATAAAAAACAAAACAAGATTCAAGCAGACAAAGGATTAAGGGACAAGAGGGAGACAACAACATCCATTTGAGTGAAAATAAATGTCTTTTTATATTAATTGAAAAATAAGCTTTAAAAATAGTTACTCCATTGTAGTTTTTGCAAAGCAGGTATAGAGAGGTCTGTGGACAGTTAAAAAGTCCCCACCTTTGCACACCCCAGACTCCATGAGAACCTTTTCAATGCTTGAGTGGAACTGAAATGAATTAACCCGAACCTTTGGCAGCAAGAGGACAGGAATGTGTATGTGAATTGCCATAAGGTTTGGAGTGGTAAACCAGGAGCCATTAATTCACTGCAGTTAAAACATGAAGAATTTCCCTTTCCTCTCCCTTACAGAAGAATCGTCCTCAAACCAGTAAGTGAAAAGTGGGGTAATTTCCTTTTTCTTGGTCTAAACCAAAGAGCAATCCTAACTACTGAACAGAATCCAAAGGGATGTAAGTCAATGAACAAATTCAATCTCCTGATCAGTTGTATGCTCCTGTTTCAGGAGAAAGAAATTGCTGAGTGAGGAAAGGGTCAGAGTGTACAACCAACAAATGCAATTACCACAAAAATATATCACAGTGTGACAGAGTTCTTCAAATTGGGTGATATCATGAAGGCCAAACTAAGACTTAACTTGTATCATGGCCAAAGAAAACACAGAAGGCCCAATGAATGCATTTTCAAATGAAGGAGGGACAAGGGTACAGCATACACACAACACGCCTGTATGTAAACTAACAAAATGAAGATAAATAAGACATAATGGTTAGCCACTTACGTTGATAATAGACATGAATAAAAAGGCATTATGTGTTTACATAGCTGGTTCTAATCAGCTAAGGAACATACACAAATGTATTAGGAAGGAATGATTTTTTAAAAAACTTCACAGCTTAGACTAAAAAGCACGCTTATTGCACTCTTACATTTTATTTCAGGTAATCATAATTTATTTCCCACCACCTTATCAATTCTTAACCTGCCCCGAGGCTTCCACACCACACTCCCTCTTCATTTTGGTCCACTTTCTTTATATTTATGTCTAGTCTGTGAGCTTTGTTGCTCATACTAGCCTGAGGTTCTGTTCACCAAAACACATGTGGGTTAAAAAAGGCTTTTAATACACAAATGCAACACAAAATAATTTTCAAAACAAAACCAGTACTAAGCATCTTACTCATAACCCCCATCTCCACCCCTGTAAACAGAACCCTGCCTCTGCCACATCTCTTCAGTGGATCTCACCTGATTCCCCACACAGATTCGGGGATGAGAATCATCTGCTCATGGGTGCTGGGCAACGTGCTCAGCCTGCCAGAAGCAGACGGTTTCCACGATTTACTAACATGAGTGAACATATTTCAGTTGTTTTCAACTGTAGATTGAAGTATTCAATCTATACAATTCTTCAAAAAAAAGTATCCCCCCCTAAAATGGATAAAATGACTATCTTCACGCACAACTGTTTATATAATTTATTGTCATTAGTAGTCAAAACAACTAAATAAAATTAAACATTTTAATAAAACTGATGTAGTAATTAATAAGACTAATAGTTGGGTAAAGGGAGCCACAAGGTAAGAAGAATTTTAAAAATATTTTAAAAAATCAAGAGTTGAAGTTGTGGATGTTGAAATGCAAGATCTACCTAATCACTTTTTTGAGGTGGGGACTAATGGTCCCTATATGTTTAAGAATAAAGCACTGTTGCCTTAATTTAAGATTTTAGGTCTTAAGTTACTGTCCTCTTCTACCTTAAAAAAACGTGATAGAAAATGTTAATTACCCTTTCCACGACTGGCAAAATTTAGGACTGAATTTCAATTTCAAACAGAATGAAAGTAAGTTATCTGGAAACAATAAGACAAAGTTTACTCTTTAGTGTACTGGTAAAACAAAAATCTTACCAGTATTTTCAATTTTACCAGAGCTAGCAACATGGAACATGAGACACCAGCCACTTCATTCTCCTCTGGCCAACATACAAATGGGCAGAGACGCTACTGCACTCCAACCTCCAGGTGTTAGCAATGCACCTCAGTCAAATGGCTAGAGAACTCACTTAGGACAGTATTTTGCCTTTCTCAGGTGAGGAATGAAACAAGATACAAGAAACACACCATGGAGTGTGTCAGTTCACGCCCACTGGCCAGCGCATTAACTATCCCAAAGCCCTCTCTGCAGTCTGAATAGCAGGACAGTCCCAGTTAATTGGCAAACAATGTCTGGGAGGCAAGCTTACATTTCAAACTTTGAAAAATCAAGTGTCTAGGTTGGCAGCAGATGCTGGAAACTGATACAAATTCTCTCCTGCATGTTAATGCCCCTCCCCACTAGTCAATGCATAACTGTTGCCCAGCATACAGTACTTCAACCCTAACCCACAGCAACTTCTTTAGATGCCTGTCAAACAGTTGTGTTATATAAAAGTTCCAAGCCTTGAAGAACCTATGGGAGTAGAAAAAGTTTCTCTAGAAATGTCACTGAACTATAATTTCAACCTAGTTGTTCTATGTGATAAATATATCTGATTATACTAGGGATTATGTGCTTTAAAAAAATATTTTTTTTTCACTGAAAATTTACCTGTGTTTTCTCATTTTTTAAATGTGATTTTGGCTATAAACTCTTTAGTGCATTTATCTTTGCAGTCTAAATTGCATTCTAAAAAACATTAACACAGCTGAGTTAGACCAGAGTGGCTGCTCTCTTCACAAATCACTGATTTCTGCTAAAATTTTAGCTTTTTTATTGCATCATGAAGGCACAGTAAGATCATTTGGCAAATCGTCAAGGTATTTTTCTAGAGCCTCAACGTATGACCTGTAAGCTATCTGCTGTTCATACAGTAAAACTTGTGTCTGGCTATTTTTTTGTTTTGTTTTGTTTAAAATATCCCAATAGTTGGAATCTGCTAGTATCAAGGTACTGATATTCTAGCACTAACAATGCTAGCTAACTTGGACAAAGAGAATCTTGCAAAATGGGTAATCATTCCCCCCTCTTAGCAGGGCAGTTCCTCTTATAGGAGTTACCTGTGCATGGACAAAGCTGTGGCTAACTCGTTATAAAGATGTATGTCTTGCCAAGCCTACTGAAAATTAAGGTTATATCACTGTTAGTGAATTGTTACCATAAGTATTTAATTTCATGCAACTGCTTTAAGGTTACCAGTCTGAAACATACCCCTAGACAGATTCTGGCCCATTTTCAACAACATTCAGATACTCTGAGCTATGTTTTTCAGTATTACTGCTTAAACATATTTTGGACAAAATGAGAGTGCTCAAGAAACAAGTACATACAAAAATTAAAATCTCAAATCGTCTTCATGTTCTAGAGCTCCTGGCTTTTAATATTTTAAAATAAATAATGATTCATTACCTCATTCTGAGGAGGTAGTTTTTTGAAGAGGTCACCTGAACCCTGCAATGTGTTTCAAACTAAAGCTAGATGAAGTTTGCAGGAGGCTGGAGAGGTGAATGTACAGGAGGGGCAGGTGAGATCTGAGGAGGGCATGCAGCAGTTGGAACACTGCCTGATGAATAAAAGATAACATTGTGTGATAAAAGAGCAGTGACTGCACCCAACAAGAAGCTAGGAAATATTTACAAAGTTTCAGGTTGACAGTGTTGAAGTCCTGAATTGTAACTATATAATGCTCTTTTCTCTCCAACACCAACACAAATGTAACATACATACTTTACATGGGATTTTATCCTCTAGGATGCCCCAATGTGTCCTACAAGATCTCAAATATAATCAGGGACTGGATGTTCAGGAACCAGAATTTAACAGCTAGGCTGAATCTTAAGGTACACATAAATACAAACGACCACATTGGATTTTCTATTCATAAATCCCTTTTATAAACTACTTTTTGGTATTATTTCAGTGGCAAAAATCTAGACCATAGACTCTAGTTTAATGATGAAAAAGTCCATCAGGAATACTACGTATTTTAAAACATTCTTTTAAGGTTGCTCTCAAAATTTTCAGGCGGCTTCACCTCTCCTTACTCAAAATAAAATACACTACTACAGAAGGCACTGCAGCCACTTTACAGAAAAGACAGACACTTACAACTCTGCGAGATGATCAGTGAAGCAGCCACAAACTATCTATACAAATTACTCATAAAGTGCTTTGCACAAACAAGGAGGTCTTCCTTGTATTAGGAGCTCAACAAGTCTGTCTGTGGTCTAAGCATCAAAAAATAAAGCAAGTAAAACTCAGAGGAAACCCCTTTTTTATGTCATTTGTAAACTAGAGAAAAAACTATTTGATGGAAAAAAGGAACAAAATGGAAATATTAAATTTTTATTTTTTAAGGGCTCTATAACAATCTCTCAAGAATATCCTGAGCCTGACTTCTGGGCACAGCTTCATTTGAGATCAAGTCTGATCCCTTTTCCAAATGAGATAAGCAACTTATTCTAAAAAGGAAGGGAAGAAAAAAACATACCACCTTGAATTTTGCTGTGGAAATTCCAATGCTAAGCTTCCTCCATATCTAGTTCCCGTGCTGGCTCCTGTGGAGACTCTACTTGCTCAGTGCAACACGCCTACTGTTCATGCACCGCTCTCTCCAATCTTGGTAAAGGGAATACAACAATGTTTAAAAGCATCTATGGGGACATATTAAAAAAACAAACAAACAATGCTTTTAAGAGAGAGGCAAAATCTCTTCAAATCAGCACCAATCATCTCCATCTTTGCAAATTGTGAACTATGTCAAGGTACTGCTCTGTTCACATAAGATTTAAGAACACACTGCTTTTTAAACTCACTGACAATTTCAGGATACTTTCCATTTTACTGAGACAACATTTTACAAGTCCATGGAATTTTCAGTAGGCTTTCTCCTCTGAGTACAGTTGCATTAGCAAAAATCTAATGGCAGTAAGCTTTAGTAGGCTGAGAAATAGATAGCAGTGAGAGTTACAGTTTAAAATTTTAAATAACAATTTCTAATTCTCCAACACATTGTATGGGTCCTAATTTTTTTTCAGGTCCTAGGCTACATAGCTTGGTTGGGCTATGTACATTTGATTTGATTTACATTCCTAAATCCTGAAAAGAGATTCTAGACTCATGATAAGGGAGGTACTTGTCAGTAATTTGCCATTAATATATCCAGAGTCACTTCCTTTGCTACAACTGTGATCTATACCACCCCTCAGTAAAGGCCAAAGCAGCTATGACTAGGTTGTACTTCCCATTTATGCAAAGATAAGGAATGAGGCTCTCAATACCACAGCAGTTCCTTCTATAAAAACAACTGAGGCTAGGCTTCACACATCCTCCCTCAGTCTCAATACACTGAAAATTGCTCTATTCTCTGCTTGGGGAGCTCAGCTGCCAAATTACCCAACCTTTTGAAGACCAGGCTTGGGAAAAAAGGAAGAAGGAGAATCAATGGAGATGCCACCATTTTTATTTTAGATTGCATATTCTAGATAAAAGGCTAAAAAGAGATGTAGGATGTAGTGTAGGAGTAAGTTGGAAGAAACAATGAGATATTAGCAAAGATGTTAGTGTGGATCCAGCAAGTACCATTAATTTAAAAATTATAAATATTTGTCATTATGCTAAGATTCCTGTATTTAGGTAGAGAAAAGGATAATGATCTTTCTTTAAAAGCTATTTATATAACAAAAATACAATTTTCCAGGATATATAATTCTGGTGGGAAGTATTATTTTATTCCAATTCAATTCAATCTGAAAATTATTTTCTTTTTAATAAAAATATAAGAGAAGAAACTCAGAAATTAAAACTTGTACCTTACATTTAAATTATATAAATGTCTCACATTCAAAACTGTTATCAAGCAGTTTTGCAGGCTTTTAATTAGATACCACCATGGCATTTTGTGCCTGGATAAAGTAGCCACATAAGTACTTGGTGACTGGAAGAGCTTGGGAGGAAGAGAGCAACTGTATTTTCCTGAGAACTTGCTATACTGTGGAGGAAAAAAAAATCCCCAAACACTTGTCTTCATTGCTGGACCCAGGGAGAAAAGAAGGCAGTGTGTGCCAGCACTCTCCAGCCCACGTGGTTGGGCGGACACCCTCAGGGAGCCACGCAGCAAAAGGCCAGAGACCCAGGAGGTCGGGACAAAGATGCAGCATTCCCTTGCCCTCTACACCAAAACGTATCTTCTCACAGCTCAACTTCCATTTAAATAAAATAGCTTCATTTTGATAAAAATCTGTCAAAAACTGAACATGCACCACACAGAAAGGGCATGCTGCATTTTTGTTCCCTCCCTCAGAAATTGACTGGCGATGGATAGGGGAAAGCTCCACAACAAAATCCCAGAACAGGAAAGAGAATGATGCTTGGTGATTGCAACTGCCCCATCAGATGATCAGCCACATATTGATCTGGTGGTTAGAAGGGCAAAGTTGACTGGCAGACTTTCCATAGCAAATCTCCCAAGCTGTAGCAGCAGTTTCTTTCCATCATGCCTGACCATCAAAAGGTCAGAACTCAGGGTCTCTCCTCTTTCTTCCTGGGAGTAAGCAGACTTGTATGCACGTGGTATTTGTGTTGAAGAAGAAACACTGGCAGCAGAGAATTCTGGTTCCTAAAACATTCTTCCCTCTTTTGTTGGATGGGAAATTCCATTCTGTTCCACATCAGCTTATGCATTGAAATTTTTGTATCTTTAAAAAAATTTTTTGAGGAACAGAACTTTGTTTTGATGTTAACAAACTGTATGAACACAAGACTTAAGAAATAAGAGTAGATGTTGCCATGATGGTGTGGCTACTTGAAGGCTGCAAATTCTCCTGTAGAGGGAGGACAAGAGCTAATTTTAAAAAAGTTATCTCAACCTAAAGACACAGAAAAAAGCCTAACTGAAACCTTGCTGAAAGGTGACCAGCTAAATATCACAAATCTAGCAACATCATCATTAATTTAAAAGCAAAAATCCCTGAAACTCATGAAAGAAGACAACTTATATAGCATTTAGAATATGGTCCAGTTATACCAATTAAATGTCAAATCTGTAGGTAATTTCACAGTTGGGTTTTATATACTAGGGTTCTAATTAAGCTGAAAACAGTTTTAATGAACAAAATTTCTCAGAAACTGATTGTAAAATATGATTAATTTGTAGAATACTTACTCCTGAATTATCAACTCAATTTTCATTGTTATAATGCCACTACCAGGAAGGAAGAAGCAGGAATTATCCTCATTTTGCAAAAGATAATGATTAAGAGGCCAAATGGCTTGTCCACATTACACATCTGACAGAAGGAAAAAAAATCTAGACTTTGTTTTCTGGTTCATTTCACTTTTAAACTACTAAAAACTTATATATAGGCACATGTCACTGAACATTATTCTCAGCGTAAGGAATTCTTTAAACCACAAAGTCTCTTTGACGTGCTATACTCCTTTAGTTACTGAATTTGGGAGCATGATGCCATTTTTTACCTACTACTTTGTCCACTGCTTCTACTTGTAACTAGAGGGCAGTTCCTCTTATTATATACACTATAGTTAATTTCTGGGGGTTAGCTAATAAATGACAACTATCAGAATTTAGTCAGCCTTAACATCACTTTTCAATAATAGCAGCTTCTGATCAGGATCCAAGCAATCACTTATATGAACATATTATTTAGTATAGGAATAACCTAACCATTTTCTGATTGTTATTAGATTCTGACTTGTTACTAGAGAATACTGGCACATTCCAACAAACAAATTGCTAATGACTGGCCGACAGAGCGCTCAGATTGCATGCTGATAATATTAGCGATTATTTGAGTGCCTGTTTTATACCAGTGCCTCCGGAATACTTTATACACATTTGCATCTACCGCAATAACCTATGAGGCAGGAGCTACTCTTCTCTTTATTTCACAGAAGAGCAAGCTGGGGTTTAGTGTGATTATGTAACTTGCCCAACATTTCACAGCTATAAAATGGCAGAGTTAGAATGCAAGGCCAGGTCTAACTCCCAAGTCCAGGGTCTCAACAATTAACCCCTGAATAATTTTCAATGATTAACAATTTTCTTTCCCATTCTGAATATAACATAATTAGACTGCAGAGAGTGATACCATCTCTTTCCATCTAACTTAAAAAGCAATTCACCAAGGTATTTTGACTGGGGAATTTGGCTACTTATGAAAAAAAATAGTGAAATCACTAAGACCTGGTGAATTAAATATTTAGAGCATAGCCATAAGAGGGTATTATGTCAACAAAGACTCTAGGAATATATAAACATTTTCAATACTTTTGGTTATGGTTTGTGTACATTATGGCTTTAAGGCTATTTTTTCTCAGCATTTTAATATATTTCTTTAGAGTCATTTTCAATATTCTCATGAGTAGTCACTTAATCTAGCAGAATCTAAATCTCATTAAAGGAAACCAATATGAAAACAGGATTTCTTAACAGAAATCTTTATAAAAAAATCTTATAAAAAAACCTATAGAGAGAACATGAGAAACTGATAAACTGTAAGCCAAATCTTACATACTACATTAAAAAATAACTTTAAAAAAATCTTCAGATGTTTCCTATACATCATTAAAATTAGACACTCCATTTTGTTGAACAGTGTCCTACTCTATATAAGCTTAAATTTTTATAAGCCTTAAAAATAAAAACACACGGAACAATCCCCAAAGCACAAAATCTTACCAACAAACAGAGAATGAATGTCCTGTTTCAATTACCTGGTCAAGGAGATTACTCTACATGTGGTTAGGAAAATAACATTTTTCTTCATTTAGGGAATGTATCTAAAACTAAACTGAGTATAAAACAAAAATGACAGAAAGGGAACTGACATATTTCATTCTAATGCTAGTTCCTACTCCTCAGGATCCATGTTATCTAAACATTCCATCTGCCACATTTTTAATGTTCTTCCACTAACATTTCCAGGGGAACCAATCTGAAGAGAAGAGAATTAATTACTATGTGAGCCTTTGATGCATGTTCAAATGTCTACAGGGTGGCATAATGAGTTTCTGAGCAGTTCTAAGAACAATGCCCTCTGGAAAAGCAGAGTGGCCAAGAAAGAACGGAAAGGGGTCAAATGCAGATGCTGGGGGACTGGGCGGTTGTTAGTGTGGGCAGTGTTGGCACGGGAAAAGAGAGTGAACAAAGAAAGGAAGACAAAAATGAAGCAAGTATACTGGAGAATTATAAAAGAGCTCTATCAATCAAAAGATTCTCTGACTCTTGAGCCTCAAAATGCTCAAACCTTTGAGCATTCCACTGGCTTCAAAGAAGGATGGCATTTATGCAGATGTTGTCTCTGTGCCTGACTGACCCAGCTGTCAGCTACATTTTAAAATGATCACAAATCCAAACTGGAGATGTCTCTAAAAGGCTGGCTTGGTGCCTAGGCTCACTCTGAAGCAGAAATGGCAATTTCATTGATAAGAACAGCAATGCTAACATCTTTCACTTTTGATTTCCTGTAAGATTTTGGTTCATATTAAGAATACACTGCCACATTACAGTCATGTTTTACAAAATAGAATGTAAGCATTAGAAAATGCTAACAAATACTTCATAGGTGGAGTAAAGAAAGAGAACAGCATTCATTCGGAAAAAGTAAAATCTTGCTGGGTAAAATATATAAGGAGCAAGGAAATTTTATGAGACACAAGGATAAGAGGACTGCTAAAACAGGCATCACAAGAGGTAAGTATAATCTGAACTAATAATAACTAAAAAAAAATCCGTAACCTGGTTGTTTGGCAACCAGATATATCTAGAAGAAAAACAAACCCAAAAGTCCTCATGGAATTCTGTGAAGCTTTTTTGGGGGAGGAGGAGGCAATGCATTTGTAAGGAAATTCAGCTTCTGTATGTGTAAGATATCCTTAATATGTATAAAGAAATATTATCTAAAAGGAACTCCAATGTATAACATTTCCCCACTAAAATGCCAAAGTTAAACCATGTCACTCATGTCAAACATGCTACTCCTCAGCAATATCTTTGATTACCTGCACCCACAATTTATAAAAAGAAATTTTGTTTATTACTTTAAGGGAGTAAAGGACATCCATATTCTCTAAGTTGTAATAAAAAGAAATAGAGAAAAAATAGGAAAAATTAAATTCTAGAACTCCCTAAATCAGATTTGTTTGGTTTGCCTTATCTAATACAGGCTACCCACCATCAACTTCCCACCTCTACACACAGGCATGGGAGGAGTGTTGTACTCATACGTCTCTAACAGCCATGTGATAGATAACAACAAAAGCTGTGTGAGGAGAGTTTAGCTAAAGCTTAATAATTAGAATAACCAAGTAAATAAAACAAATTTGGAAGAGGAAATAAAGCCTCTGGAAGAGGCACCACAAACTTTCAGCAATGCCTATGCATTTAAAAAACCCTTGGGTATTGAAAATCCAATGCTAAGTATGAATTTTAGGTTGAGAAAAAATTATATCCAGTCTTTAAAAACATACATATTCTCTGGTTCCCCTTTAAAAAAAAGAATATCCTATTCAATTTAGCAAATATGTAACCAAACAAATGTTCATTTTCCTTTGTTCCTACCCTACCGTACTCTCTCACTTATTTGTCAGTGGACAGGAAACGCACCATATCCCCCTGCCTGGATGGGTGTTTTTGGAGAAGCACAAGCATATAGACTAAAATCCTCTGTTTGGAAGCCAGCCCGATTCAAGGAGGGTTCTGATGCACTGCGGTGAATTTTTGGCAATGAGCGGGCCAGCAGCTCAATAGAGGCGAGAATCTAAAAGAAGGAAAAAAAAACAAAAAAGAATGAAAATCTAAGTGGTATTAATCTCTAAGAACCCCAACATACTTTACAAGAAAGTACTGAAATCTTATATTGTTTTCAGTATTATCCTGAATGCCTGGAAAAATACTGAAGAAACTGATACTCTTCCTTAAAGAGAAAAGAAAATTACCAAACTACTATAGCTTTAATATCTAAACTGTATGGGGATAGTTAGATTTTATTTACATTTTAGCTCATTTGCCAGCCTTGGAACAGTAAATAATGAGAAATTTTAAACCAATTCTATACCTGTTTCTCATAGGCCACAGTCTCTTTTGGGAAGATGGAGCATAATTAAGTAAAGCACTATATGACTTCAAAAACAGGACCATCAGAGCAACTCATTCTTTAAAGAAACTTAGTAATGGGAAGTGTTGGACATACACATAATTAAAGGTAGGCCCCCAGTGACCCAGACTGCTATTGGCACAGGAGTGAGTAGTGACAGGTGGCAACCCAAAAGTGAAGGAGAAGACAGGAAAACTACAAATAGATACCGATACACAAAATGTAGAAATTCAGCATATTTTAAGGTATAAAGAAACAGGTGATGACTCTTGAAGGCATACAGTATGATAATGCATGTTCATAATTGTGAGACATACATGTAAAAGGCCTGGCATAATGCCTGGAATATACTAGATATTCAATAAAACTTAAGCAGCTGTTATTATTATTATTACTACTATTATTTTTTTTTTCTGAGCCACCAAAACTTTTTTGAAAGTTACTGTAATCTGTATAATGATTAGTAAAAGAAGGCAAAGAAATAAGCCATTTTACAGAAATTTTAAAATTACAAGCATAACACACAAATAAAAATTCAAGTAATACAGAAAAAGTATAAATCCTACCTTCCAGGGGTAACCACTGTTAAACAGTCTATACTTTCTTCTGGACCTTTCCTATGCATAAACATGCACATATGAAAACAGAGCCCATCCCCGCCCTCACCACCATTTAAAGTGGTATCGTACTACACATATTTTTTTGCACTGCTTTCTTTTCCACTCACTGATATCCATACCCAGAGCTACCTGATCTTTATGTCTTCCTTTTTCCTGTTACAGTAAACATTCTTGTATATATTTGGATGGCATATATTTTTAGGAGTGAAATTACCAGAGCAAGGGGTGTATGAATTTTAAGTTTATGGATTCTACCAAGTCCTTTCAAAAGACCAAACCAATTTATACTCCCACCAAGACTATTAATTTTGAAAGGAAGGTTATTCCTCACTTCCTAGCATTGTTCCCAATGCTGGATGTTGCCAATGTGAGAGGCCAGACCAAAGTGTATTTCACTGTTGTGCTACTCTGCATTTTACTGATTGTCATTGCACCCTTAACATCTTGTTTTAAGTTCATTCACAATTTGTATTTCTTTAGTGAATCATCAGTTCTTACCTTTGTTTTCTATTATCTTTTACCTATTGATTTGTAGGAGTCCTTTGCATAACAGAAATATCTCTTTGTTATACGTGCTGTAATTATTTTTCTGTTTATCTTTCAATATTATTTTTACCATACAGAAGTTTAAAAACTTTGAATGTCATCATACCTGCTAATCTTTTCCTTTATAATTTCTAGATTTTGTCTCTTGCTTATTAGGAAAGCCTTTCCTACTTCAAGGTTATAAAAATGATTTTGTATTTTATAGTTTTGTTTTTATATATAAATCTTTAGCCATTTGAAATTTATGTTTGTGTATGGTGTGAAAAGAAATCCTGTAATTTAAAATTTTAAATAATACTTACAAGCCTTCAATAATCTGGACAATTCATATATGCATTTTATTTTCTGATACCATGCAAAGAATGAAGTATTACTTGTATTTAGAAATACGAACATTTTGTCCTCTTTAATTCATTTAAAAAGTGGGCCCACATATATCATTTGAATTATTAATGCACATCAACCTTGTTAAATAGGAAACCCTAGCACCTGGGATTGAAAAGAACACGGTGCAGGGTTCTGCTCATATTGGCCAACAATACTAGTCTTTTACTTTGATAGTCTTTAAACCAGTGATTTTTTGGGTTAAAAAGACCAACAATTTCTCAAAGAAACAGTAACTTAATTTCAATACATAAAACACGTATCTACCAACCCATTCATTTGGCCTCCCTTCCCACTCTGTGGTAGCCCCTGGGGGACTTGTTAAAACTGTAAGTTCTATATTTAATTCTTTAGATGGAAATAAAAGATTCACTCATTCTTGTGGTAGTGACTTCTGTCTAAGAAACCCAGGTAGGACTAGGTATTCAAAGACATAAGGTTCACAAAGGGCCAACTCCCTAATTTGGTAGTTGAGCAACTATGGGAGTCAGTACTTCCTACTTGAAAACTACTGATTTATTGAGACACATACACAGTGTCTATCAGGAACTTCATAAGCATAAAAAACACTGAAATATATTACAATATCTATTACAGCTAAGCTTTCTAAGCTTGTTCAGGTACCTAGTTCCAGTTCATGAGGCTTATGAAAGATTATTAACTTAAGTGCTTCAGCATTACAGCATGTAAAGATAAAAAGCAACTGAAAATTTTCAAGAATGAGGGAAAGGCAGACAGTGCCAATAGTTGCCTTTCCTTTTTACCCCATGTGGAAATGCTCCTCAAAAAGACCTAATATTAAATGGACGCTTGAAACCTGTTTATTTTACCACCCTGAAGAATTAAGCAGCAGTTCTCAAAATGTGGTCTGTGGAAAAACTATTTTCACAATAACACTAAGATATTACTTGCCTTTTTTACTGTCATTATTTTACATGTGTAAGTGTTTTCAGAGGTTACAAGATATAAGATATTGCAACATAAAGAATGCAAAGCAGAGAATCCAGCTAGCATTCTGCAGAGACTTACAAGAAATGTAAAACAAATTTCACTATTTTTTTTGTTTGGGAAAATAAAATTATTCATAAAAATGTTATTTAACATGCAATGGTTTTATTTTTACACAAATTTATAAATAGTTTAAAAGCTTAGTTTTAATTTCTAAAATGGTAATTGTTACTTATACAAACAAAAGCTCTTTAGTGGTCTTCTATAATTCTTATGTGTGTAAAAGTATTCTGAGACCCAAATGTTTGAGATCTGGTAGACAAAAGCAAAGTCCTTCTGAATATTTTGTATTGGGATCCCAAATCTCTAGGTGTACCACTTTCATGAAATAATCTTTATGTGTCTACTTATATGGTGTCTGCATATAATCACATGGAATCCGTATCAATGAAATATGAACTGTGTGCTCTAAAAAGTGCTTAAAATCGACACCTGTGTATCAGCCCCTCCTTTTACGTAACATTTAACTTTTTCTTACTTGGGGAAAGAGTGGTCTCTCATCTCTTTTCTTTTTTAGGCACTCTGCCATTAATCTCTTCATGGCTTTTGGACAGTTACTCCGTACCTTACTGAGATCTGGAGACAGATAGCCTCGTCCCACCATAAATATTATCTGGGGAGGAAAAAAAGGTAAATAGGGAAGTTGAAAAATACATAAACACCGAAAATTCAACAAACTGTGCACTTAGGACACGTTACTTTTCTGTATGTACATTATACTTCAATAAAAAGTTCAGAAACAATCCTGATCCCTATACATCATAGATTGTGGGGAACCAATATTTACCAGGCTGCAAGCTGAAATCTTCATAACCTTTGGACTATTGTCAAGGTCTCCTAATTGCTACCCATGCGGCCAGTCTCTCTTCATCCAATCCACTGTCCTACCAACAGGGCAATCATTCTAAAACAGATTGGATCATGCTTCTTTTCTACTTAAAAAATAATTTACTGAGCACTTATTTTTGGGCACTGTGCTAAGTTCTTTATATATATGTAGCAGAAAGCAAAAACATCAACCTTGTAAACAATTATTTTGGCAACTGCATTTTAAACTCTTGTTGAGGAAATGCTAATGGGGAATGAGAATCAGACTCCTCGAGAGGGAAGAAGGGGAAGCCGGTGGGAACTCTTCTGTTTAATAAAGTAAGAGGGTTTGTCTTCCCGGGGTAAAAAGATTTATGATTCTCCTGATTTCTTAATTTTCTAATTTTTGGCTCTTTTGAGAGTGGGCAGACAGATGTTAGGAGTCCTGGGACTCAGGGAAGAGAGAGGTATTTTGATCTTAGAGGGATCAGATCCAATAGGGACAGACTAGTTAAGTGGAGGGAGCCCATAAGAGATTCCGTTATGGGGCAGAGCTGATGAATTTTAGGAACAGCCAAGTTTGATATCCTTTTTTTAATTTCCTATATGGTGCTGTAATCACCCTTGTTCAACTGTAAGCTGATTTGTCTGAGCACACACTGGAAGTATGAAGCTTAACCTCCTTTCCCATCTCTGCTATTACAAAACTGCCCTTCTCCCACTTTATAAAAGGCATATGCACATGGAACTTGACTACATTACACATTGTTCCAGGGTATAAAACCATTGCGGGTACTAAAGGGACACTTCCAAATACTGGTCTAAGTGTGTTCTAATGAATGGGTAATAAATCCCTTTGTAAAGACAGTTGGTTTCCAGTTCTTTGCTTTCAGCAAAATTAACTGAATTGACACCTATTAAAATAATTTTTAATGACAGGTTATTATGTAATTTTTGGTATGTTACAGAAATGAGTTCAAATAACTGAGTGATATGGTATATGGTAAAGGATTAATACTGCCCAAAGAGAGGGCTAGCCTTGGCCTTTGATTCCTGGGAGGAAATCCCTAAACCCTTGGAACATCCTGCCTGATAAAAGTATCTTTGTTTACCTGGCAGACTTGGCTCATGCCAGATAGTCTATGCTATCTGTGTGACTTAGGAGAGGGCTTTGAGTCATGTGGTATCAGCTTGACTTCTAGAGGGGCTGAAAACAGGTCAGCCACAGAGGTAGTCAACCACATTTTTGTGACTGAGCCCCAATAACCACTCTGGACTCCAAGGCTGAAGTGAGTTTTCCTGGTTGGCAGTACTTCCTGTATATTGTCATGCATTTCTGCCAGGAGAATTTAGTGCTGTCCAGAATTCCACTGGGAGAGGACAACTGGAAACTCCATAATCCAGAACTCTCTTGGATTCTGCCCTATGTGCCTCTTCCCTTGGCAAATTTTAATCTGTATTCTTTTGTTATAATAATAACTGTGAGTATTACCAATTTTCAGTGTGTTTTGTGAGATTTAATGACTGACCTGAAGGTGGTCTTGTGGACCAGCGTACTCTGCATATGGTTATGTTATAACAAAACCTCTGGCTTTCCCATTTTCTTATTTATTTGAACAGTATTTCTTGGTGCTTGCTTCTTTAAAAATAAGGAAAAGGACTGATGCTACATCTTAGCTCATTCTAGCAAAAGGCATATTTATCTATAAATACACGAACAGAAAAGCCCCTTAATTTTAAGATACATGAAAAAAAATTTTATCCTTTATGTTTCTATATATTAAAATGTGCTATTTTCATCAGTTATACATTATTATTAATAGCTTAATTACGAATTAAAAAAATTAACACACAGAGCCTAAAATTTTTTAATTCTTAATTTAAATACATATTTTTTGTTGTAGATATGTAACTTGAGTGATCAGTAAAAGGCTTTAAAAGCATAAAAATGTGTTACATTAGGAAAAAAATTCTGTGAGGGAAGTAGAATACAAATAGTTGAAAGAAAAAAAAAGAGCCATGAAAAATTCCAAAAATTCATGATGAGCTTTTTGTATTTTTAAAGCATATGATGGTAGGTATTAAGTCAGTATGATATTAAGATTTTTTTTGTTAAGTTATTATTGATATACACTCTTATGAAGGTTTCACATGAAAAACAATGTGGTTACTACATTCACCCATATTATCGAGTCCCCCCCATGCCCCACTGCAGTCCCTGCCCATCAGTGTAGTGAGATGCCGCAGAGTCACTACCTCCCTTCTCTGAGCTACACTGTCTCCCCCATGATCCTCCCCCCCCACACCATGTGTACTGATCATAATACCCCTCAATCCCCTTCTCCCTCCCTCTCCACCCGCCCTCTCCCACCCCTCTCCTTCGGTAACCGCTAGTCCCTTCTTGGAGTTTGTGTCTGCTACTGTTTTGTTCCTTCAGTTTTGCTTTGTTGTTATACTACACAAATGAGGGAAATGACTTGGTATTTGTCTTTCTCTGCCTGGCTTTCACTGAGCATAATACCCTCTAGCTCCATCCATGTTGTTGCAAATGGTAGATCTGTTTCTTTCTTATGGCTGAATAGGATTCTATTGTGTATACGTACCACCTCTTCTTTATCCATTCATCTACTGATGGACACTTAGGTTGCTTCCATATCTTGGCTATTGTAAATAGTGTTGCAATAAACATAGGGGTGCATATGCCTTTGACATTTAGATTTTTTTTTGACATTTAGATTTTATTGGGTATGTTTAAAATAAGGATACAATGGATTATTTCAAAATCTTAACATAATACACTGGAAATAACATTCTGTGATTATTTAAACTTAAAGGACAAGTCTTTCTTGAATGTAATTCATGGGTAGAAGATTCAAATGGTACATAACATTACAAAGCCGACAGCTCAGTTTGAAATTCTGGCACTGTTTATTTTCATTCTCAATCCACACTTAGCACTGCTGGCATTTCCACCCCTCCATCCACTCCTGGGTGTTAATGGAACATGGTTTCCTCCTCAACGTCATCCCTGCACTACCTCAATAGAACCATAAACTTCACTGGGAGCACAGCCTGTGTTGTTTTTTTTTTTGTATTCTTCCATATCAACGATGCTTTGCATATAGCAGGTATTGAAAATTTTCTTATTTTTTTGCATGTTGATGACACTGGTATTGGTCCTTTCCTGTCTTGAGGCCTTATGCTTAGAACCCAGACACCATGCTGTGGGAAAGTCCAAGCTTCCTATGAAGAAGTCCTCACAGAAAGGCCCACATGGAGAAGGATTAAAGTCCTTGGCAGCTTAGCCCTGACTGAGCTTCCAGCTCAGCTACCCCACCTTGTCAGGTACATGAATGAACCATTTTGGAAATAGATCCGTTAACACCCAGGGGTCTACCCCAGCCAGTACCATATGAAATAGAGATAAACCTTCTTCACTGAGAACAGCCCAAATTACAGATTCATAATTGCTTAAGCCACTACATTTTGGATGTTTTGTTATATAGCAATAATAACTGGAATACACTTCAAATAACAGAGGAATGTTATCTGTTATCTGACATAGCACTTCTGTTCCAAGAAAACAAAGCCATGAGAGTAGAGAGTCTATACACCTAGCTTAAATGAGCACATTATTAATCCCAACTTAGTGGAGAAGCTGCACTGGAAGAGGGAAGGATAGGGTGATTAGAGAGCAAAATGGAATGATAAAAAGGGGAGAAAATGACATCAATTTCTCAGACTTACAGCACTAAGGTAAGTAAAGTAAAAAGGCATTTCACTCTAGCATGGGGATGGTCATAGCTCAAGGAGCTAAGAGACTTGTTTTAGGAAGGAATCTGATCTTTACAACTGGAAGGAATTCTTTAGTCCTATCTCTTATTTTTATAATTGGGAAAAAAAAGATACCTAGAAAGGTAAAGTGACCAGGTCATGCAGGTCATGAGTCCAAGGCCTGCAATTACATCACACTGCTTAACTGGAATCCTGCTTTGAATTTACAGACAAAATCTGCCACCTCGGACTATGGGAGTGAAGTGTAAGGGAATGGTCCCTATAAATCATAATAAAGAAGCAACTATCCCATGTCTCATGAAAAATATTTCTAGATTTTCAAACAGAAGTCCAATTGGAGAGCCATGGAGATCAAGGTAAGAGAAAGGGAAAGAAAAACCAAATCAAGGGAATGGATAGTGCAATACCTGGGGCTACTTCACTGAGGACAACCAGACTTACTGATTCAAGAGAGGGAGTTCTATCTGAAGAGGGTGGACTAGAAGGTAATGAAGTAAAATAGGGGTAATCATGAGTATAGCATTCTTTCACCTCCTTTTTCTTCATCAAATACTCAACTTTGTTTCAGACTGACAGTTTCCAGAAGGCTCTAACTATATTACCAGAAAGAAGGAACTAGATAAGGCCTTACCCTTCTATTGGGCACTCACTTCTCTCGTGGAGAGTGAGCCCTTGCCACCCCGTTTACTATATTCCCATGGAGGGCAAAGCACCTAAAATGCCAAGAAGTGGATGAGTGTAGTGCTCTGGGATACTTTTATCCATATTTTTGAAATACAAATACTTGTTTCCATAATACAATTTTATTATTTTACTGAAATAAACTTATGGATTGGCAAATGGATTTCATCCAGATCTTAGGTTCAAAAATTTTTATTTTTAGTCTTTATGATAAAAAACTGAAACTAAACTAAAATTCCCTTATAATTTCTCTAGAAAAATACAATGCATAGGAAAAGTGGAACATGGTCCATGGTATTATCCTGTCTGGTCAAGTTAACAAGACTGTAAAGGCAGAACACAGGAAGCTTGCAAATTAGAAAAAATCTTGCTACTCAGACTCCCATCATCAAATCGATCATCTCAGTAATCTAGAAACTGTCATAAGTATAGTAAGTGCAATGTTCCAATTATGTTCTTTAGCTAGCATTTTGGTTTACCCTGAATCTATGGTTTAATGCAGGTTTAAAATATCAGATCATTGGAAGCGAGGTCATAGGCTTTTTTTTAACACTCAAAGCTAAGATTCAACATTCTAAAGCTAGAAAGGCCAAACAGCAACAACAAAAAAATAGTGTTGTGCTGACCTGTGTAGAAATGTAGTCACTTTTTAAATTCTCAAAATATAGAATCAAGATCACTGTTGGGTAAGAGCCATACGGTGATTTGAAAGTACATACAAAGTACATGGCAACGTAGATCACTTGATATTGATACCACATCACAGTTGAAATTCTTAGTGAGAGAGCTACTGAGAGCTAGCACCAAAAAGACGGAGAGCTGAGCTGTTGACCAAAACACACAGACTACTTAAATGAAGTAACCCATTCATATACAAAAACTATTATTTCATTAGGTTGGGAAGTTATAATGAAACACGTAAAACATTCACATTCATTTTTTATTCTCTAGATTGGTGATTCTCAACTTTGTTATATATCCAATCACCTGGGAAACTTACTAAAAAATGCAGGTGCTTGGATCCCAACCCACTGAATCACAATGTGTTCCAGCATCTCCATTTCTTAACAAATTATCTTGGTGGTTCTGATGTAAGCCACAATATAAAATATATTATTTAATCACAGTTTTATGGTCAACTGTTGTTCTCTAATATATAGCAGTGAAACAGCTGTAATCTCTCTCCAAACACATGCACACACACACTATGTAAATGTTGAGGTAATTTCAGCAAAGACAATTCATTTTTCATGGCCAGGGTTAAAAGCCCAGGTGAATGTACTGTGGCTGGGATAGAAAAAGCAAAGATCTGCATAAGGCTACCTTGGTACTTTTTGAAAGGTAAGGGACAGAGAATAGCAATTCAGGAATGGAGAAGTAAAAAATCCCCCCTGCTAGAAATCCCATTATAGAAAACTGAAAGCACAATATAACACATCTTTCATCTACCTAGTTTTAAAAAATAAAAAACCATGGAGAAACAGTAAAAAAGAATCTGATAAAGAGAAAGTTCCTAGCTGAGTACCTGCTCAAACAGCACAATCTGTGATACAGTAAATGGTTTACAAGCCCAGACCTCACAAATGGCAGACCTTGTTCTTCTGCCTGAACCATGGTCTAGAAACACATGAGGCATACCCACTCTTGTACTTCTAGCTGCTAGCCCAAAGATGGGAACTTCACCCTATTACACCACTTATTGATATTTCAAGGCAAGACCTTACATGCTGCTATTAGTGCTACAAGTACATAAAAGATTTCTAAAACCAGTCACAAAGACTATCATCATTCATGTTTACACAGAACTCAACACTTCTTTTTTACTGTGAATTAGTTCCTTTACACAAATAGTAAAATAAACTCCAAGAGATGGCAAATATTTACCTGGTCCCTGTTGTTGATGTTTGAGTAAGGTAACTGTCCAGTCATCAATTCATATAGAACAATCCCGAACGCATATACATCTGACTGAAAGCTGTAAGGGTTTTTATCTTGCATTCTGATTACTTCCGGTGCCTATTAGAATATAAAAAGAAAAAGATTCTTGTTTATTCTTCACTTCAACCGAATAAAGACTGAACACCAAACTTATAATTTCCAGAACAATATTTTTATCATTAAGTAACCCATCTAATATGTAATCAATTCTCTCATTGTCAAAGAAATAAAACTGATTAAGACTAAAAAAATGCTGTCAATTCTGCAAGAGGTAGTATTAGCTGAGAGAGTATTATGCATTACTAAGATAGTTATTTTATCAGCTACCCTTTTTTTGCACAAAATAATGTCACTGCTATTTGAATTCTTTCTGTGACTCACCCTATCAAAAATCAGTTCCCACTTCCCATTCCTGATTCAACAAAGAAATACTAGACCTGTGGTTATGTTTGGGAGTAACACAACCACAATGGTAACTGCCTCATAACTTAAGTTTTCCCATTGGTACAAATGAGTTCTCATCTCAGGACACCTTAGACAATAATGGTAAAATTTCAAGAATGACAAACTCAAATTACTTTCCTGCCTCCAAAAGCAAAATAAATATGCCATGGATGCTTTAATAACAAAAATAATATACAGCAGGGAGATTTAGTGTAAGATGTTATAAAGAATCCTTTGGTGCTGCTTCTTGGGCAAAGATACAGACTGAGTCATATTTGGAACATTTTTACACATTTCAGTCACTATTCTACAAATAGATTTCTCATTAGCTGCTTACATGAAGTACAACAAATGGTTGGCTAAATGTTAGCTTAAAAGAGTTTGTTGGCCACGCATCTTCTGTATTGTTTAATTTGGAAGAAATTAGAGGAATTGGAGGGTATTAATAGAAACTTTTGAAAGCATTAGTTTGAGAGAAAAACCATGACTAACTGCAAAAATCAATGAAAGACCTGGGACAAGACTCCTGGTTATTGGCCAGGGTAAGGCAGGTCAGACTATCTCATGAGCCAGGCATTAATGGCACTCAGCCTCTGCTGCAAATCAGAATTACCTGTGCAGGCTTTAACCTCTCAATATCCAGACAACATTCCAGCTCAATAATATAACATCAGAATCGGGGGATGGGATGCAAGCACTGCTAGTTTTTAAAGCTCCCCAGATGAATTTAATGTCCAACCAAGGTTGAGAACCACTGATGGAAGAGGTGTAGGAGATCCTGATGAGAGTGAAAGGATGGGGGTGAAGGAGAAGGCTGTATCTACTTACTCCTGTCATACATTTTATTGATAATTACTTTCAGTAATACAGTAAAAAATAAACCACATACAACTGTGATGTAGTGAACAAGCCAGAATACTGAGAGGCTAGTTATGATACAGATGTAATTTTCAAAGCCAAAATATAATTTTTGTAAGGGACACAGTAATAAATCAGTTGAAGAACTGTCTTTTTAAAATTTTGTTTTACCTCACCATTGTTGGTAGATGGCTTGATGAAAAGTTGTATGTCATTTATTTACAAGAAATGCATGACTGATGCTCAATTAACTTAGTGATTTAATTTGTAAAATTTTCACAAAGGTTTCTTCCTTCTTTAAGATATAGATAAGACAAGTCTGAGAAGACTATTGTAAATAATTCAGAGAATTACACAACCTTAGTTCTGACCCAACTCTTCTCTCCTAGTCTATGGATGTTCTATATTTGTTTCTGAAGGCAATATCAACCCCAAAAGGTTTATTCAACAACTAAGTGTACTACTAGCTAATCTCTTGTGTTAGAACTCAGCTTGATGGAATAAAGGATGAATCTATCTACCTAGGTATTAACAAAAAAGTTATTAGAAGAAAATATGAAACTTCATTGTGAAATAATTTAATTGTATAAGGTTTTGGGTAAGGACAAATCTGGAGATTTGACTGAACCTATTTTGCCCACACTAGTTAAAATAAGCACACCTTTAAAACATGTATCAACTGTTTTTTTATAATTGTGGGTTTTGCAATTTCAGTAAATAAAATGTGCTTCTCCTCTCTTATTAGGATACACTGTCATCTTTGTTATGAGGGGTGTACCTTATAGTGCCTGATATCCATATTATAATTATTAATTAGGCTCTTTCTTATAATTATTATAAGTTAAATACACATTAAAGAAAAGGAAATCTAGCTAGCTCTAATTACTGAAACTTAGATATAGAAAAGGCATTAGAAATTCATTAGTTCAACTGAACATTAAAGATGGAGAGACTTGGAGGAGGTTAAGAAATGTGCATGTTAAAGAGTCAAACAAAACACTGGAGTACAGACCTCCTAACTCTTAAGTCCAGTGCCCCCGATTTTACCTTGCCACTTGCCCTAATTCCAGTTACTACACAAAAAATCATAGCTGAATTTAACTCTAGGCTTAATTTAACTAATTCAGTTACCTTGAAATTCAGTACCTTGAATTTCCCTTCTTGGGGACAGTTACAGATACAGCTCAAGGAATTTAAGGCAAATGTGGCTTTGAAAGCCTTACAGCTACTCTGTTTCCAGCAGGGTGCTGGAAGTCTTAGTGCAGATTCAATTGAAAGCTTGAACCTGCACTAATGGTTTTGGGATAGTCTCTATTCAGCTTAATGTAGTGGTTCTCAAACTTTTTGGTCTCAGGATTCTTTCAGTCTTAAAAGTTATTGAGGACCCCAAGAAGCTTTTGTTTATGTGGGCTCTACCTGTGGATACTTATCATATTAAAATTCAACTGAGGAATTGTTAAAATATTAATTCATTTCAATAATAGAACAATAATAATCAGATGTTAACAGAGATGACCGATTTTTAATGAAAAATATTATTTTCAAAAACAAAAAAGTTTACTGAGACTAGCAATTCCTCTTTTACTGCCCGGTTTAACAGCAGCCAGCCAGAGTCGTGTATTTGCTTCTGTGTTCAATCTGCTGTAATGTACTGTTCTAGTTGAAAAATATGAAGACAAATCTTGTCTCACACAGGGACAACCTTGGGCCTCTGAAAGGACCTTCAAGACTCTTCTTCTAAGAGAAGTGCTTGCTTAGAGAATGAGACCTGCTCACAGCCTGCTGAAAGTAACTACAGAGCCTGAGTTCCATTCTTCCAGAACTTCTCTTTTCTTCTTTTCCACAAAGCAGAAAAATGAATAAAGAAAGAGCAGGAGCTATGCATGGGGGCACAAGACTGACAGTGTAAAATCTACCTCTCATTTTTTGTTTTGTCTTTCCCAGCTGCCCTGTAATTACCTGGTTCTTTCTAGTCTAAAGGAAGTAACTTCCCAATTTAGGTTTAAACAAAATTGTGAAACAGTCTGTCTCTTAAAAGTAGTAGTTTTCTTAGCAAAACCTCAATAATGGCTGCCACAGATACACCTGCTTAAATAGCATATTTGTTTTTTCTGAAACGGTACTCTCAGTGTTTTGAACACAAAATATTTTAGAGACAATTCTGAATAAACTTTAAACAGTGTTTATAAAATATGTATTTTTTGTTTGAAATATATTGAAACTGGCTTCATAGTAATTCTTTTTAAAGACAGGGTTAAAATCTGTTACATAAAAAATAAGATCAGCATTGATTTTTGTGAATACTGGGGACTATGAAAATATTATAATTGAAACCCTCGATGACTTTTGAGTAACTCAGCATCATCTCAGGATCCAAAAATTTAATTAATGGAGAAATAGCCTCAATTCTTACCATCCACAAAATGGATCCAGACAACTGTTCAAACTGATGGGACCCACTCCATCGAGATTTCACTGTGGCTAGACCAAAATCACCTATTTTTACTGTGAGGTCTTCATGAAGAAAAATATCTGAGGTGCAGTAAGTAAAGGAAAACAATAGATCCCATTTTCCTATCAGAGCAAGCATTAGGAAAATTTAGGTAAGAGCCCTAATTTCTCTAATTCTGTAATACAATCTTCTTTTAAAAAGTATCATACTTCACATTTCTTCATGTTAATAAATATATTTTAAAAAATAATTAGCTCTATTTGGTCCATATGACCTGCTTTTAAGATTTTTGGGTCTTGAAATGTGGTAGGATGAGGTGAGATGCTTTCCTAAGTTTATGGGAGACCTTAAAACTTCCCCACAGATTTTAGTTAAGGTAAGCCCAAATATTCTTTTGGCCCTGTGGGAAAGCTGTAAAGGCTCTTCACTGGAACAAAGTTGGTTGGCAGACTCAAGATCTTAATCTGAGTTTATGGAAGAAGAAAGATTATGTTTCTCTCACCATATTAAGTAACTTAGAGCCTTCAGCTCCATCTCAACTACTGCTGAGCAAGGTCAGAGCACTGAAAGGCATGAACGGACAGCTGCCTCTTTCACGGGGCGGATAGAATGTGAGCGATCAATCAAAAAGAGTACCGATATCACAGACTGATAGATGTTTTTGTAATGCTCAGTTGTTCAGAGACCAAAAACAGGTTGTAGTACTTTGCTCTACTATACTTTCATGCAAACCCATTTATTAATTCTTTTGACAGTATATTGAACTTAGCATAAAAACTGTTTTTACATAATGTGAAGACAAAATGCAGAAGAAAAAGTCAGGATGTTTTCAAACTTCGCAAATTTCAGGAAGGATACTATTACTCTTGAGGTCTCTGTGGATGATTGACTTGGCGTGTAAGTAACTGAAAAACAAAACATCATTTTAAACTGAGTAGGGCTAACGACTCTGGCCTCAAAATCTACAGAACATATATTGAGGGGTGTAAATAAAGACTTACTTAGAATCATGATACAATTGCAAACAGTACATTGTGATAACGCCTTTACATAAGAAATATTAAAATAGACTGTAACTGAATTTAGGATTCTAGGAACATAGTATTATTATTATAGCCAAAATCTTGTTTTCTATTAAGACTTTATCTTTTACTGTTTACCAATACAAACCTTTCATTCCAGTCAAGCCTATTTATCCATGTCCTATAAGTATTCCTTAATATTTAATCCCACCTCTGTGATTAATGCTCCCTTCCCACACCCATCCCCCAAATTATCATTCTATTCTGTTTATACCTATCCTTTAAGATAGCACACACACTCTAACTCCTGAGAAGCTTTCCTAAGAGTAGCTCAACTGAAAGTGATCCTTCGCTGTTCAGTTATATAGTAATTATTATAACAGCTTAATTTTTTTCATATGCATATGTTCATTTTCTATTCAGAATGTAAACCCCACTAGAATATGAAAGTTTTATAAATAAAAACCATTTTAAAGAGAGTATTATGTATTCCTAAAATAGCTTCTTAAAATGAATGAGGAGCAAACTTCCTATATAATGGCCACAGTGAATCTATTTTAAAGTCAAAGTTGAAATCATCCATGTTACCCGCCAGAACGCTTGAGTTCAATGAGGGAAAGGGCTGTGTCTTGTTTATTTCTGTTTATCCCCATTGCCTAGTACAGTGCTTGGCATGTGGTAAGTATTCAACACATTTGTTGAATCAACTAAAGTAAGATGAATTATTGTCCTAGTCAAGGTTATTTTTCTTCATTTTAATACTGCAGAGAACAGATATATGAGACTTCTGAAATTTGACAATAACCAATAGGAAATAGTTTTGCCTTAAAACTTTATAATCCAAACGGTATTATCAAAATAATGTAATGAACACTGCTAAAAAGGAAGATTTGCAGATAATTAAGTTTATTTTTTTTTCATTTTCATTTAAACTTCCTCATCCTCCCAGATAAGATTTTGAAACTTTTCTCTCAAAATTTTCATTTCAAATTGCTATTTATACAAAGTAACCTCTTCTCCTCTAATTACTCTCTTATGTCATACTGTTATTTCCTGTATAGCATTTATCACAATCTAAAATTATCTTCTAGTCATGACTTTTTAGGTCAAGTGTTGTCCTATTACTGTCACAATGTCACTCTTCCACTGAAAGAAAATGTGATGTCAGTTACAAGCCTTATTTGCTTTAAAAGTTCTGCAGTAACAGAAAGGTAAAAAAAGATGGAGAAAAATGGGTCTCAACCAAATGCTTTTTCAAGATGTGCAGACCTTGTCTTCATTAGAAAGAAAGGGGCAATATGGCAACGATGTTGCTGATGGAGCTCAGGGATCCAGTAGGAGATTGGGAAGTTAGTGCAGAGAAAAGGTACCAGGGTCTTTGAAAAGAGGCCTCTGGTGAAATTTAAAACAAATGGGTAGCACATATGAAAATATGGAGCCATAATGAAGTTACAAGAAGGGAAAATAAAGGTGTTCTTAATGGATGGTGTCAATCTTTTCAAGAAATTTGATATGAAGAAACAGCAAAAATAAAGTAGATAGGAAAGTAATTAGAGGGTTCAGGAGAGAAAATTTCTGACCAAGAAGGTACTACATAATTAACAAGATATAAATATGATTGCTGAGCTAGTGATGTAATCCAAGTAAAAGTTGGATAACATAAATCTATTATAGACCAAAGTTGCAAATAGCTTTAACTTGAAATAACACCTTACCCTGTGTAATCCTTTACTGTTTAAAAACTGTTTTCTAACTTACAACTCATTTAACAGTTCTCTTTCTATTAACACCCCTGTAACAAAAGCAGCAAAAGAACAAAAATCTAGGTTCATTTAATGGAAGGTTGCAAAGAAAAAGGATTAAAATTCCCCAGCTGGAAAAATGGGTTGAGTATCATACCCCAAACCCTACATAATATAATGTTTCACAGTAATTACTATCCTAAATAATTCTACATAAGCTGACACTTAAGCACTAACTAGTCATAATGAAGATGACAAAAAACATGTAACTGGTTGAGGGTAGAGAAGGGAACAAGAATAAATTTATTTTGCTACAGATGATGCAGAAGTCTGTCCACTATTTAGTACAATTTAATTGAACCCCTTTCTTACCTTTCTAAGATGTTAAGGAGGACCTTACAGGTTTATAAAAGTAGTAGGAAAGAAGAAAACATGCTATAAACTATACAAGAATACCACATTCTCTTGAGAGATCTCTCTGAGGAGTCTCCTTCCTTGAAGAAAAAGGATCCACCTATAAAATAATTTAATCTTGAAGCTGGGAAATAACCTGGTAAAATTTGTTCTCTCTGCTATTTCTTTCAAGCTCTTATCCAAGATTCAGCTTTTCAACTTTCTTCTTAGAGCACAACATGACGCCCTAGAAGTAAATGCAATACTCTGTAGATTTCATCTCATCAACATATTAGTACTAGAGTGAGATTCTCATCTTTATCTTCCCTTTGAACATAAAACCTGTAATCATAAAACTTCTAGGAAAAAAGCAGTGAGCTCCCTGACATTGGTCTTGGTGACGATTTTTTTTGGATTTGACCCCAAAGCAAAGGTAACAAAAGTAAAAACAAACAAGTGGGACTATATCAAACTAAAAACTCTGCACAGCAAATATGGCAGCATGAGAGGTGAGACACAGGCTTCCTCCTAAAATCACATACAATGTGAAAATATAATTAATACAACTAATCCTGAAAGAGCAACAGGAAAGGACTGTGCCAGGCTGCCTACACCTGAAGAAAATAGCAGACCTCACAGAACAGGGTAATGTACCAAAGTTGTGGCCCGGTGGGACCCAAGCCCTTCCACCACCCCAGCTCATGGTGGGAGGAAGAGAAACTGAGCAGGGAGGGAGTGGAGGTCTGGGACTGCTGAATACCTAACTCTGGAGATCGAATCTGGGAGCACAAACCTACATTCCATGGTGCTTGCATGATACTCTCATGATTACGGAGTTGGAAAGCTAAGACAAGCAGAATTCCTGGAGAGACTGATATTCCAGCCGCTTGTGGAAAGCAGGGATCCATATCCGGCTTCTCTGAGACAAAAGAAAGGCAGGCAGCCTGAGAGACTTCCTAACAAGGAAGCCCTTGGCAAGAGGGCTGCTAAAGGGGCAAGGACTGCACAGAGCTTACTGCTCAGGAGAGACGACAGGTAGACAAAATTGTCCGGGTGCACTCTGCCCAGCACTTTGGGAGCTTTGCCATAGAGACTCTCATATTTAAGGAGGAAAAAGAAATCTTCCTCCTTAGACGATCTTCAGGTGCTCCAGCTCCCTGCCTGGCTACACAGCTCCAAGGACCCACTCCGTGATATGCAGCCTACTGCACCTTTCTCCCGGCCAGCCCCACCTAGCTCAGAAACCGGGAAACCCCACCCTGGCATTAGGCCAGCCAGAGGGAAGACCTGTCTACAGCAACTAAAAACGCAAAGCATAGAGGCTTATACCTGTGTGCTCAGCCCACTGGTTCAGGCAATGGAGACAGGCATAGCAGCCGGGTAGCAGGAAACAGCTCTTTCCCTCCCCCCAGGCACCAAAACCACTCCCCTGTGACCCCTGACATTGCTTCAGGGGCTGAGCAGCTCCAGGGAGTAGAGCTTCTGGGCACTAGAGGGTGCCCTAAACAAATATGGAATGCCAAAGGAATCCGGTTCAGAGTAAAATTATTAATGCCACTCTTGAGAAAGATTTAAATGAAACCGACCTCTTGACTCTTCCTGAAAGGGAGTTCAAAATAAAAATCATTAACATGCTCATGGAGGTACGGAAAGACATTCAAGAACTCAGGAACAAATTCTGGTCGGAGATCCAATCGTTGAAGAGCACAACGGACAGTATTAAAGGCAGATTGGATTCGGTGGAGGAGACGTAAATGAAACATAAACTAGAGAAGAGGAATACAAAGAAAGCACAGAGAGAAAAATGGATCTCTAAGAATGAAAGAATATTGATAGAACTGTGTGACCAATCCAAATGGAACAATATTTGCATTATAGGGGTACCAGAAGAAGAAGAGGGAAAAAAGGAGAGAGAGTGTCATTGAGGAGGTAATTGCTGAAAACTTCCCCAATCTGGGGAAGAAGATAGTCTCTCAGGCCATGGAGATGCACAGATCTCCCAACACAAGGGACCCAAGGAAGACAACACCAAGACATATAGTAATTCAAATGGTAAAGATCAAGGATAAGGACAGACTATTAAAAGCAGTGAGAGAGAAATAAGATCACACACAAAGGAAAGCCCATCAGGCTATCACCAGACTTCTCAACAGAAACCTTACAAGCCAGAAGGGAGTGGGATGATGTATTTAATGCAATGAAGCAGAAGGGCCTTGAACCAAGAATACTTTATCCAGCAAGATTATCATTTAAATTTGAAGGAGGGATTAAACAATTTCCAGATAAGCAAAAGCTGAGAGAATTTACCTCCAACAAACCATCTCTATAGTGTATGTTGGAGGGATTGCTATAGACGGAGGTGTTCCTAAGGTTTAATAGCCATCACCACAGGTAATAAAACCACAGTAAAGAAAGTAGAACAGCTATTTACTAAGCAAATGCAAAAATTAAAATAACTATCTCAAAAGTCAATCTAGGGATGGACAAAGAGTACAGAATATGGTATGTAATATATAAAGAATGGAGGAGGAAGAAAAAAAACTTTAGATTGTGTTTGTAATAGAATAATAAGTGAGTTAAGTTAGACTCTTAGATATTAAAGAAGTTAACCTTGAACCTTTGGTAACCACAAATCTAAAGCCTGCAATGCCAATAAGTACATACCTATCGATAATCACCCTAAATGTAAATGGACTGAATGCACCAATCAAAAGGTATAGAGTGACTGAATGGATAAAAAAACAAGACCCATCTATATGCTGCCTACAAGAGACTCACTTTAAACGCAAAGACATACACAGACTAAAAGTGAAGGGATGGAAAAAGATAATTCATGCAATTAATAGGAAGAAAAAAGCAGGAGTTGCAGTACTTGTATCAGACAAAATAGACTTCAAAACAAAGAAAGTCACAAGAGAAAAAGAAGGACATTATATAATGATAAAAGGGTCAATACAACAAGAAGACATAACCATTATAAATATCTATGCGCCCAACAAAGGAGGACGTATGTATGTGAAACAAATACTAACAGAATTAAAAGGAGAAATAGAATGCAATGCATTCATTCTAGGAGACTTCAACACTCACTCACTCTGAAGGACAGATCAACCAGACAGAAAATAAGTAAGGAGACAGAGGCACTGAACAACACAATAGAACAGATGGACCTAGCAGACATCTACAGAACTCTACACCCAAAAGCAGCAGAATACACATTCTTCTCAAGTGTACATGGAACATTTTCAAGAATAGATCATATCCTAGGCCACAAAAACAGTCAGTAAATTAAAAAAGATTGAAATTGTACCAACCAGTTTCTCAGACCACAAGGGTATGAAACTAAAAATAAATTACGCAAAGAAAATGAAAAATCCCATAAACACGTGGAAGCTTCACAACATGCTCCTAAATAACCAATGAATCAATGACCAAATAAAAACAGAGATCAAGCAATATATGGGGACAAATGACAACAATAATTCAACACCGCAAAATCTGTGGGATGCAGCGAAGGCCGTGTTAAGAAGAAAGTATATTGCAGTACAGGCCTACCTCAGAAAAGAAGAACAATCCCATATGAGCAGCCTAAATTCACAATTAATGAAACTAGAAGAACGAATGAGTCCCAAAGTCTGTAGAAGGAGGGACATAATAAAGATCATTAAATAAATAAAATCGAGAAGAACAAAACAATAGAATCAATGAAAGCAGGAGTGGTTCTTCAAGAAAATAAACAAAACAGATAAACCCGTAGCCAGACTTACCAAGAAAAAAAGAGAGTCTACTCACATAAACAGAATCAGAAATGAGAAAGGAAAAATCATGACGGACACCACAGAAATACAAAGAATTATTAGAGAATACTATGAAAAATTAAATGCTAACAAACTGGATAACCTAGAAGAAATGGACAACTTTCTAGAAAAATACAACCTTCCAAGGCTGACCCAGAAATAAACAGAAAATCTCAACAGAACAATTACCAGCAATGAAATTGAACTGGTAATAATACCTAAGAACAAAATTCCTGGACCAGATGGATTCACCACTGAATTTTATCAAACATTTAGTGAAGACCTAATACCCATCCTCTTTAAAGTTTTCCAAAGAGTAGAAGAAGAGGGAATATGTCCAAATTCATTCTATGAGGCCGGCATCACTCTAATACCAAAACCTGGGAAAGACACCACAAAAAAAAAATTACAGACCAATATCCCTGATGAACATAGATGCAAAAATACTCAACAAAATATTAGGAAACCAAATTCAAAAATACATCAAAAAGATCATCCATCATGATCAAGTAGGATTTATTCCAGGGATGCAAGGATGGTAACAACATTCGAAAATCCATCAACATCATCCACCACATCAACAAAAAGAAGGACAAAAACCACATCATCATCTCCATAGATGCTGAAAAAGCATTCGACAAAATTCAATATCCATTCATGATAAAAACTCTCAACAAAATGGGTATAGAGAACAAGTACCTCAACATAATAAAGGCCATATATGACAAACCCACAGCCAACATTATACTTAAAGCGAGAAGCTGAAAACTTTTCCTTTACGATCGGGAACAAGACAAGGATGCCTACTCTCCCCACTTTTATATTACATAGTAC
The DNA here is from genome assembly GCA_032199065.1 of Smutsia gigantea. Taxonomy (NCBI): domain Eukaryota; kingdom Metazoa; phylum Chordata; class Mammalia; order Pholidota; family Manidae; genus Smutsia; species Smutsia gigantea. Next base: position 9,678 of record JAVSCE010007383.1, on the reverse strand, counting down.
TGGAGGTCCTAGCCATGGCAATCAGACAACACAAAGAAATAAAAGGCATCCAGATTGGCAAGGAAGAAGTTAAACTGTCCCTGTTTGCAGATGTCATGATACTGTACATAAAAAACCCTAAAGAATCCACTCCCAAACTACTAGATCTAATATCTGAATTCAGCAAAGTTGCAGGATACAAAGTTAATACACAGAAATCTGTTGCTTTTCTATGCACTAACAATGAACTAGCAGAGAGAGAAATCAGGAAAACAAATCCATTCACAGTTGCATCAAAAAGGGTAAAATACCTAGGAATAAACCTAACCAAGGAAGTGAAAGACCTATATTCTGAAAACTACAAGACACTCATGAGAGAAATTAAAGAAGATACCAATAAATGGAAACACATCCCATGCTCATGGATAGGAAGAATTAATACTGTCAAAATGGCCATTCTTCCTAAAGCAATCTACAGATTCAATGCAATTCCTATCAAAATACCAACAGCAGTCTTCATCGAACTCTAGAAAATCATTCTAAAATTCATAAGGAACCACAAAAGACCCCAAATAGCCAAGCAATCCTGAGAAGGAAGAATAAAGCTGGGGGGATTATGCTCCCCTACTTCAAGCTCTACTACAAAGCCACAGTAATCAAGACAGTTTGGTACTGGCACAAGAACAGACCCATAGACCAATGGAACAGACAAGACAGCCCAGATATAAACCCAACCATATATGGTCAATTAATATATGATAAAGGAGCCATGGACATACAATGGGGAAATGACAGCCTCTTCAACAGCTGGTGTTGGCAAAACTAGTCAGCTACATGCAAGAGAATGAAACTGGATTATTGTTTAACCCCATACACAAAAGTAAACTCGAAATGGATCAAGGAGCTACATGTAAATCATGAAACCATAAAACTCTTAGAAGACAACATAGGCAAAAATCTCCTGAATATAAGCATGAGCAACTTCTTCCTGAATGCATCTCCTCTCCAAAAGCAAAAATGAACTCATGGGATTACATCAAACTAAAAGGTTTCTGTACGGCAAAGGACACCATCAACAGAACAAAAAAGGCATTCTACAGTATGGGAGAATATATCTGTAAATGACATATCTGACAAGGGGTTAACATCCAAAATATATAAAGAACTTACATGCCTCAACACCCAAAAAGCAAATAACACGATTAAAAAATAGGCAGAGGATATGAAGAGACAGTTCTTCAAAGAAGAAATTCAGATGGCCAACAGACAGATGAAAAGATGCTCCACATCACTAATCATCAGGGAAATGCAAATTAAAACCACAATGTGATTATCACCTCATACCAGTATGGATGGCCAGCATCAGAAAGACTAAGAACAACAAACGCTGGTGAGGATGTGGAGAAAGGGGAACCTTCCTAAACTGCTAGTGGAAATGTAAGCTAGTTCAACCATCGTGGAAAGCAATATGAAGGTTCCTCAAAAAACTAAAAATACGAATACAATTTGACCCAGGAATCCCACTCCTTGGAATTTACCCAAAGAATACAACTTCTCAGATTCAAAAAGACATATGCACCCCTATGTTTAGTGCAGCACTTTTTACAATAGCCAAGATATGGAAGCAACCTAAGTGTCCATCAGTAGATGAATGGATAAAGAAGAGGTGGTATATATACACAATGGAGTACTATTCAGCCATAAGAAAGAAACAAATCCTACCATTTGCAACAACATGGATGGAGCTGGAGAATATTATGCTCAGTGAAATAAGCCAGGCGGAGAAAGACAAGTGCCAAATGATCTCCCTCTTTTGTGGAGTATAACAATGAAGCAAAACTGAGGGAACAAAATAGCAGCAGACTCAGAGACTCCAAGAAGGAACTAGTGGTTACCAAAGGGGAGGGGTGTGGGAGGGTGGGAGAAGGGCATTGAGGGATATTTTGTTTAGTACACAGGGTGTGGGGGATCACAGGGAAAACAGTGTAGCACAGAGAAGGCAAACAGTGAATCTGTGGCATCTTACTACACGCAAAGACAGAGACTGCATTGGGGTATGGGTGGGGACTTGATAATATGGGTAAATGTAGTAACCACATTGTTTTTTCATGTGAAGCCTTCATAAGAGTATATATCAATAATACCTTAATAAAAAAGAAAAAAACTCTGTACAGCAAATGAAACCAAGAACAAAATGAAAAGGCGACCTAATAAATGAGAGAAAATATCTGCAAGTCATATATCCGATAATGGGAAGTCCAAAGAATATAATGAACTCACACATCTCAACAGCAAAACACCCAAACAATCTGATTAAAAAATAAATGCTTCTTCCAAAGACAACATCCAGATGGCTAATAGGCACGCAGAAAAGTGCTGAGCATCACTGATCATCAGGGAAATGGAAACCAACACCACAATGAGATACCACATCACACACACTGGAGTGGCCATCAGCAAAAAGACAAGAAATAATAAGCATTCAAGGATGTAGAGAAATTGTGCATGTTGGTGAAACAGAAACTGGTACAGCTACTATGGCAACAGTATGGAGGGTCCTAAAAAAATTACTAGAATTACTATATGATCCAGCAATTCCACCTCTAGGTATATATTCAAAAGAATTTAAACCAGGATCTCAAAAAAGATATCTGGATCCTCATGTTCACTGCAGCCAATAGCCAAGACATGGAAATAACTTAAGTGTACATGAATATGTGATAAAGAAAATGTCTCACACACACACACACACACGTATTATTATTCAGTCATAAGATATATCCTGCCATCTGTGACAACATGGATGGACTGGAGGACATTGTGTTAAGTGAAAAACGACAAACAAATATATGTGGAATCTAAAAGAAACAAATTCATTTTCATCTTTCTTATGATAGGTAAAAAAAAATTATTAGATCAGCCATTAGTGCCATTCATATGGCAGCCATAGTCATTCTAGTGACTCCTATTAAAATTATAGTCAATTACAACCCCAGAGAATTATTGTTCTTGCATTGCTCCCACAAAACATTTTCCCCGTCCTACACTTATGTATGTATCTCTTTTGGATTCAGATTAGATTTCAATTTTATAGACATGGCCTCTAATTTCAGCTCATTAAAATGTTATTTTTCACTAAAAAGTCTTAAAAGATCAGTATGCTAGTGATGTCCTTATCTAAGTTATTTGTAGTCATATGCTAGTCATATTCAAAAGAGTAAAGAGGACAAAAATATCCTTCCAGGTTGATAGCTTCAGGTGTGATCATTATATAGTTTGTCCTAGTTAAATTCTCCATGCAAGCTACTTCTCTCAATCATACCCTCAAGAATATCATGAGAGATATCATTCAAGTGCCTTGGTGAAATTCAAATGCTATTGGCTACACCATTTGCCAAATTTACCAGTCAAGTCTATTTATAACACTCCCATGTGTTTCTCACATAAGTTTGCTCTTATTTTCTTGTATTTTCAACTCTTTCTAACACCAAAGAACTGGCCTACGTAGACATTAGCATTTTAGTCCTCTTTCACCTAATACTACACAATTTCAATGAAGTTTATCAGACTTCATGCAGTAAGCTGAATCTCTCCTCAGACACCCAGAGAGAATTTAGCAGCTGATTGGACTGGTATGAGTGATGGTGGTGACAAGATGTTACCTTATCCAGTTTCAAATTATAGTCTCTCTTCTTGATGCCCTCCCCTCCAATCATAATCACAATGTGGAAAGTGAGCAACACTGAAGGGAAGGATATTCTGATACTCCTGTGGAGTCAGTAATCATTTATCACTTAAAAATAATTAAAATCCCTAACAAGCAGAATTCACATATTTTTTAGTTGTGCTCTGTAGTGATCTAAATTCTATTTTTACTTAAGATTTTCCAGTTTCTCAAATATTTGAAAAAATCAAATTTATTGAGGTATAATTTGCATGTAAAACAAAATGCACCATTTTTGTATGTAGAGTTTAACAAGCTGACAAATTCATATTCTTATGCAATGACCAGCCACAATCAAGATGAAGAATATCCATCATTTCCAAAAGTTTCTTCATACATTTCTGAAAATTAAAAACACCCTCCTAAACTCAACCAGTGATAATGATCTGTCACTAGAGATCAGTTTTGCCTTTTCTTTCTTTTTTTAATATAATTTATTTTATTATCATTAATCTACAATTACATGTGCAATATTACGGTTATTAAACTACGCCTTCATCAGGTCCCCCCACCAACCCCATTACAGTCACTGTCCATCAGCGTAGTGAGATGCTATAGAATCACTACTTGTCTTCTCTGAGTTGTACTGCCCTCCCCATGCCCCCCCAACATTAATATCTGCTAATCGGAATGCCCCTTTTTCCCTCTTATCCCTCCCTTCCCGCCCATTTTCCCCAGTCCCTTTCCCTTTGGTAACTATTAGTACATTCTTGGGTTCTGTGAGTCTGCTGCTGTTTTCTTCCTTCCGTATTTTTTTCTTTGTTCTTATACTCCACATATGAGTGAAATCATTTGATACTTGTCTTTTTCGGCTTGGCTTATTTCACTGAGCATAATACCCTCTAGCCCCATCCATGTTGTTGCAAATGGTAGGATTTGTTTTCTTCTTATGGCTGAATAATATTCCATTGTGTATATGTACCACATCTTCTTTATCCATTCATCTACTGATGGACACTTAGGTTGCTTCCATTTCTTGGCTATTGTAAATAGTGCTGCGATAAACATAGGGGTGCATCTGTCTTTTTCAAATTGGGCTGCTGCATTCTTAGGGTAAATTCCTAGGAGTGGAATTCCTGGGTCAAATGGTATTTCTATTTTGAGTTTTTTGAGGAACCTCCATACTACTTTCCACAATGTTTGAACTAATTTGCAGTCCCACCAAGCAGTGTAGGAGGGTTCCCTTTTCTCCACATCCTCACCAACATTTGTTGTTGTTTGTGTTTTGGATGTTGGCCATCCTCACTGGTGTGAGGTGATATCTCATTGTGGTTTTAATCTGCATTTCTCTGATGATTAGCGATGTGGAGCATCTTTTCATGTGCCTGTTGGCCATCTGAATTTCTTCTTCGGAGAAGTGTCTATTCATGTCCTCTGCCCATTTCTTAATTGGATTATTTGCTTTCTGTTTGTTAAGGTGCATGAGTTCTTTATATATTTTGGATGTCAACCCTTTATCAGATACGTTTTTTTTATGAATATATTCTCCCATACTGTAGGATGTCTTTTTGTTCTACTGATGGTGTCCTTTGCTGTACAGAAGCTTTTCAGCTTGATATAGTCCCACTTGTTCATTTTTGCTTTTGTTTCCCTTGCCCGGGGAGATATGTTCATGAAGAAGTTGCTCATGTTTATGTCCAAGAGATTTTTGCCTATGTTTTTTTCTAAGAGTTTTATGGTTTCATGACTTACATTCAGGTCTTTGATCCACCTTGAGTTTAGCTTTGTGTATGGGGCTAGACAGTAGTCCAGTTTCATTCTCTTACATGTAGCTGTCCAGTTTTTCCAACACCAGCTGCTGAAGAGGCTGCCATCTCCCAATTGTATATCCAAGGCTCCTTTATCAAATATTAATTGACTGTATATGTTTGGGTTAATGTTTGGATTTTCTATTCTGTTCCACTGGTCTGTGGGTCTGTTTTTGTGCCAATACCAAATTGTCTTGATTACTGTGGCTTTGTAGTAGAGCTTGAAGTCAGGGAGTGTAATTCCCCCTGTTTTATTCCTCCTTCTCAGGATTGCTTTGGCTATTCGGGGTCTTTTGTGGTTCCATATGAATTTTAGAATTATTTGTTCCAGTTCATTGAAGAAAGCTGTTGGTAGTTTGATAGGGATTGCATTGAATCTGTAGATTGCTTTAGGTAGTATAGCCATTTTGACAATATTTATTCTTCCTAGCCAAGAGCATGGGATGCATTTCCATTTGTTAGTGTCCTCTTTAATTTCTCTTAGGAGTGTCTTGTAGTTTTCAGAGTACAGGTCTTTCACTTCCTTCGTTAGGTTTATTCCTAGGTATTTTATTCTTTTTGATGCAATTGTGAATGGAATTGTTTTTCTGATTTCTCTTTCTGTTAGTTCATCATTAGTGTATAGGAAAGCAACAGATTTCTGTGTGTTAATTTTGTATCCTGCAACTTTGCTGAATTCAGATATTAGTTCTAGTAGTTTTGGAATGGAGTCTTTAGGGTTTTTTTTTTTTTTTTTCATGTCATCTGCAAATAATGACAATTTGACTTCTTCTTTACCAATCTGGATGCCTTGTATGTCTTTGTTTTGTCTGATTGCTGTGGCTAGGACCTCCAGTACTATGTTGAATAACAGTGGAGAGAGTGGGCATCCTTGTCTTGTTCCCGATCTTAGATGAAAAGCTTTCAGCGTCTCGCCGTTAAGTATGATGTTAGCTGTGGGTTTGTCATATATAGCCTTTATGATGTTGAGGTACTTGCCCTCTATACCCATTTTGTTGAGAGTTTTAATCAGGAATGGATGCTGAATTTTGTCAAATGCTTTTTCAGCATCTATGGAGATGATCATGTGGTTTTTGTTCTTCTTTTTGTTGATGTGGTGGATGATGTTGATGGATTTTCGAATGTTGTACCATCCTTGCATCCCTGGGATGAATCCCACTTGATCATGGTGTATGATCCTCTTGATGTATTTTTGAATTCGGTTTGCTAATATTTTGTTGAGTATTTTTGCATCTACGTTCATCAGGGATATTGGTCTGTAATTTTCTTTTTGGTGAGGTCTTTGCCCGGTTTTGGTATTAGAGTGATGCTGGCTTCATAGAATGAGTTTGGAAGTATTCCCTCCTCTTCTATTTTTTGGAAAACTTTAAGGAGAATCGGTGTTATTTCTTCTCTATATGTCTGGTAGAATTCAGAGGTGAATCCATCAGGCCCAGGGGTTTTGTTCTTGGGTAGTTTTTTGATTACCAATTCGATTTCGTCGCTGGTGATTGGTCTGTTTAGTTTTTCTGTTTCTTGCTTGGTCAGTCTTGGAAGGTTGTATTTTTCTAAGAAGTTGTCCATTTCTTCTATGTTTTCCAGCTTGTTAGCATATAGATTCTCATAATATTCTCTTATGATTCTTTGTATTTCTGTGGGGTCCGTCGTGATTTTTCCTTTCTCATTTCTGATTGTGTTTATGTGTGTAGATTCTCTTTTCTCTTAATGAGTCTGGCTAGGGGTTTATCTATTTTGTTTATTTTTTCAAAGAACCAGCTCTTGGTTTTATTGATTTTTTCTATTGTTTTATTCTTCTCAATTTTATTTATTTCTTCTCTAATCTTTATTATGTCCCTCCTTCTGGTGACTTTGGGCCTCATTTGTTCTTCTTTTTCCAATTTCAGTAATTGTGTCTTTAGACTATTCATTTGGGAATGTTCTTCCTTCTTTAAATAGGCCTGGATTGCAATATACTTTCCTCTTAGAACTGCCTTTGCTGCGTCCCACAGAAGTTGTGGCTTTGTGTTGTTGTCATTAGTCTCCATATAGTCTTTGATTTCTGTTTTGATTTGGTCGTTAACCCATTGATTAATTAGGAGAGTGTTGTTAAGTCTCCATGTATTTGTGAGCCTTTTTGATTTCTTTCTAAAATTTATTTCTAGTTTTATACCTTGGTGATCTGAGAAGTTGGTTGGTAGGATTTCAATATTTTTGAAATTACTGAGGTTCTTTTTGTGGCCTAGTATGTGGTCTATTCTGGAAAATGTTCCATGTGCACTTGAGAAGAATGTGTATCCCGTTGCTTTTGGGTGTAGAGTTCTGTAGATGTCTGTTAGGTCCATCTGTTCTAGTGTGTTGTTCAGTGCCTCTGTGTCTTTACTTATTTTCTGTCTGGTTGATCTGTCCTCTGGAGTGAGTGGTGTGTTGAAGTCTCCTAAGATGAATGCATTGCTGTCTATTTCCTCCTTTAATTCTGTTAGTATTTGTCTCACGTATGCTGGCTCTCCTGTGTTGGGTGCATATATATTTATAATGGTTATATCTTCTTGTTTCACAGACCCCTTTATCATTATGTAATGTCCTTCTTTATCTTTTGCTACTTTCTTCGTTTTGAAGTCTGTTTTGTCTGATACAAGTACTGCAACACATGCTTTTTTCTCCATGTTGTTTGCATGAAATATCTTTTTCCATCCCTTCACTTTAAATCTGTGTATATCTTTGGATTTGAGGTGAGTTTCTTGTAGGCAGCATATAGATGGGTCTTGCTTTTTTCTCCATTCTGTTACTCTGTGTCTTTTGATTGGTGCATTCAGTCCATTTACATTTAGGGTGATTATTGATAGGTATGTACTTATTGCCATTGCTGGCTTTAGATTCGTGGTTACCAAGGGTTCAAGGGTTGCTTCTTTACTATCTAACAATCTAACTTAACTTTCTTGTTAAGTTATTGTAAACACAGTCTGATGTTTCTTTCTTTCTCTCCCTTCTTATTCCTCCTCCTCCATTCTTTCTATAATAGGTGTTTTATTCTTTGCCTTTAGTTAGTATTTGGATGGTCTGCTTTCTTTGCTATGATTTTATTTTCTCTGGTGACATCTTTTTAGCCTTAGGAGTGCTTCCATCTAGAGTAGTCCATTTAAGATATCCTGTAGTGGTGGTTTATGAGAGGCAAACTCTCTCAACTTTCGTTTATCTGGAAATTGTTTAATCCCTCCATCATATTTAAATGATAATCGTGCTGGATACAATATTCTTAGTTCGAGGCCCTTCTGTTTCATAACGTTAAATATATCATGCCATTCTCTTCTGGACTGTAAGGTTTCTGTTGAGAAGTCTGATGATAGTCTGATGGGTTTTCCTTTGTAGGTGATCTTTTTTCTCTCTCTAGCTGCCTTTAATACCCTGTCTTTATCTTTGTTCTTTGCCTTCTTAATTATTATGTGTCTTGGTGTTGTCTTCCTTGGGTCCCTTGTGTTGGGAGATCTATGAGCTTCGGTGGACTGCGAGATTACTTCCTTCCCCAGCGAGGGAAAGTTTTCAGCAATTATTTCTTCAAAGACACTTTCTATCCCTTTTTCTCTATCTTCTTCCTCTGGTACTCCTATAATGCGAATATTGTTCCGTTTGGATTGGTCACACAGTTCTCTTAATATTCTTCATTCCTAGAAATCCTTTTATCTTTCTCTGCCTCAGCTGCTCTGTACTCCTGTTCTCTGTTTTCTATTCCATTAACAGTCTCTTGCATCTCATCCATTCTGCTGTTAAGCCCGTCGATCGCTTGTCTGATTTCTGCATTGTCTTTCCTCAGTTCCCTCACTTCCTCCCTCAGCTCTTGCACATTTCTCTGTAGGTCCATCAGTATGGTTATGACTTTTATTCTGAATTATTTTTCAGGAAGACTGTGCATTTCCATCCCTTCAGACTCCCTCTCTGGGGTTGTCTGGTTGATTTTGGTCTGAACCATATTCCTCTGTCTTTTCATGGCTATAGAATTGGTCACTGATAGTTGCCACATATGTCAGCTGGGCTCTTTTAAGACTTTAAAAAGAGAAGAAAAAAAAGAGAAAAAAGAAGAAAGAAAGAAAGAAAGAAAAGAAAAAAAGAAAGAAAAGAAAAAACAAAAACAAAACAAAACAAAAAAACCAACAAAAAAACGCCCACCGGATGTAGATTCTGTGGGAATGCTGTAGGTGGCGCTATTGCCCCACTATTCCACAGCTGTGGCTGCGCCGCTCCGCAGGGCCCTTA
>JAVSCE010007382.1:0-14733 GCA_032199065.1 Smutsia gigantea | reverse complement strand
TGGCGCCAAGACAGAACTGATGGTGAGTGAAGGAGACAGACAGAAACCCAAGTGGACGGTTAGCTGGGCTGGGTTCAGGGCCACAGGGAGCAGACGCCTTCATTTCATGTTCTGCAGGGTAGAAAAGCGCCGAAACATTTTAATTTTAAATTCTTCTCATTGAATTTACTGCTTTTCTCTCACAGTGATTTGTGTTGCTTTTTAATTTTTACAGTCTCTACAGAAGCCAGGTGCTCCTGCCTAAGGACAAAATAATAAAAGCCGACTGCAGTCATGAGTTACAGAACAAAAAAGAAACAAGCCGTTGACAGAAGTTAATATCTCAATTTAACAGTGTTGCTTTGCTAATGATCTTTTGATATGTGTTTATTTAGAAAGGCCTGGTCTTGACCTTGAAGGCGAACTTAGCCACAAAGTCTTTATGAGAAGAGAAAAAGACTATTTATAGATTGGCTTTATGTCAATCACTTGGGCAGCTGGTCCCCAAATGCCGACCCCTGGAGGAGGGCAGAGGAAGAGCAGGACACACACCGGAGGACAGGGCTCCTCCAGCAAGGGCGTGGGAGGGAGGGGGAGGAGGGGCTTTAGGGAAAGAAAGACCCAAATGCGGCAGGGCCTGGGGCTTCCCTCCGGAAGGAAGCAGGGTGCTTATATTCCCTCCAGAAAATGCGAAGAGGCATTGCGAACCTCTTTTTCTGAGATGCCCTTGCAAAGAAAGGGATGGTGCGTGGGGCAGTGGGACCAGATGAAGGATTCACGCAGCCAGGGATCTGGAAGTCTGTGCAGCAGCGAGGCTCGTCCTTCTCTAGGAACTTCCCAGAGCTGGGTGGCGGACCGACGGCCCAGTCCCTCAAGGCCCAGCGGCTCCCAGGTCATCTCTTCAGCCTGGGCATCTTGCAGGAAGCCAGAGGTGCTGGCGGGGCCAAGGCCCTTCCTGCTGATCACCTCTCACTCCACCAGGTTCTACTCGCTATGGCCCCCCTGCCCCCTAGTCTGCCCCACTGCTCTCTGCTCTCACGGGACCAGAGACCTCTCCAGGGCTAATAGCCACACCTCCAGGCTGGACTGCCCTCCTGGGAGCCTAACCCACACCTCCATGTGTACCCTGGATGTCCCACAGGCACCTTGCGCTCAGCGCACACACGCCTGACACCCCCATCTTCTGCTCCCAAGCCCACACCCCTTCCTGAGTCTGGCACCCAAGGCAGCACCCGGGGTCGCCCCCCAGTCTCATCCTCCCTGCCCACAATCCAGCTGATTTTATTGCCTAAGTACTTCCCGTAAGCATCGCCACCTCCTCCCTCCAGAAGGGCAGCGCCATCCACGTGTCCAGCCTCCCTCACCAGGAGGCACCCGCCTCACGCCGATCCCAGCACAGCCGCCACAGTGGCCAATCGGAAACCAATCTGATCCCCTAACTTCCTCTTAAAGGCTTCCCAGGACCCTTGTTACCTGTGGATACAATCTAGGCTCCTTAAGACACCTAACGAGACCTCTGTGGTCTGGGCCTGCCAGCCTCCACCCATGCTCCTCTGCCGCGTGTCTCAGATGTGACACGGGTCACGCCGGCACGTCCCCCACACACACCTGTCTCTTCTGCCTAGCTCTCTTGTCCTGGCTCATTTTCCTGCTTTAAAACCTTGCGGTGAGTTCTTCTCCAGGAGGCCTTCTCTGCTCCTGAGTATCCAGTGTACCCCTCCCTCTGGGCTCCCGAAGGCACCGTGTACAACCACTGCCCTCACTGCATTGTACATCACCCACTCGGCACGTCATCCACGCAGCGCATCATATACTCCACACGTCATACACTCAGCCTGACTCCACTCAGCACTGTGTGCAGTTTTTTTTTATTTTAACTGCCTGTGTGTCTGAATTCCCATCTCTTGAGTTCCCTGAATTAAGACAAGGTTTATTCATCTTTGAATCCCCAGCACGTAAGCACATAGTAGGCACACAATGAATGCTGAATGACTGAATGACCAGCTGTTTGGGTTCCTCTGAAAGTAACAGGAAGGGGGATTATTTAGTGATACACCAGCTCAGGGAGATGGGATTTGGTGAGGAGGAGGGGCTGTGGGGCTTTGCATACAAGTCCCTCCATCTCCAGCTCTTCGGGAGCCGAGAGACCGTGTGCTCGTGGAACATGGCCTTCAGGGTAAGTGTTTTTAGCTGGTAGCGCCAAGTTTGGTCAGGTTTCCCTGAGGCCCAGACAGGTTTTCCCAGACCGGCGGGATGGACCCCCGCTGCCAAGGCTCAGCAGCCCCCAAACGCCAGCTGGGGCAGTCCCGCCCCCCGTGCTTGTTGCCCAGCCTTCTTCTGATCAAAGACAACAGCCATGTTGAGCCCCTATTAATGCTACAGCAATTCATCCACCTGGTAAGGGTGGGACAAGGGAGAGGAAGGCACGCCAGCCACTGCGGGCACAGGGCCAGCTGAGGCAAGACTCAGACGTGGGCGATGTCCCGGCCCACCCCCGGCCTGCTAGGAAGTCACTGGCACCCAGATCAGGGACATTTTTGCATGGGTCCCCACCCACACGACAGACCAAAGCCACAGCCTCTATAGGGGCAGGTGCACAAGGAGAGGGACCCCCTGGAGGAGGGTGGGGAGGGGAGAGAGAAGACGGTGGGGTGGGGAGCGTTCTCCTCACAGCCCAGTGGCCCCACAGAAAGTCTGCTCCAGACTGCAGGGGCTGCTCTTTTCCAGAGCTAAGTGGGAAAAGGGACAACAAACGGGCACCACAGCCTTGGCTGGGCCCTTCCTGTGTCCAGGCTCCTGCACGTCCACCCTACTGCCCGGCTCAGGGGCTTCCCTAGGCCAAAAGCCCTTCCACTTCTGGACTGGCACCAACAGAGGGTCCTGGGGACTGAGCCCAGCCCCTTGTCTCTGATGTCCCAGGAGGGAGTAACCAACCTTTCTTAAATCATATTCACAAAGGAATCTTGCATTTTTATGGCCAACATTTATTACTTTTAAAACCTGTAATCGCAAAATCATTCAGTTTCAGCTTTTAAAAACTAAAAAATGATGAAAACCTGAAAACTCAGGGCAGACAGATGTGCACACACTCAGAGATGGAGACTCGGTGGGTCTGTCTTAAGAACACCCTTTCAACACAAGTTCTCACCAGCATCTAACCTGAGCTTCTCTCTCTTTTTAAATCTCACTGCCTCTTGTTCATAGGGTAGAGAGAAAAGGAATTCTTTCTTACATCCCCCATACATCTTTCCCTATGTCCCGGTTCTCTTCCCTAACACAGCTGGCGACACCTATCTAGGTGGAGGAGGAGAGAGAGATCAGCAAAGCCGCCACGGGCCCCCACCTGCTTTCTGGTGACAGCCGACACGACAGGTGGGATGGTCATCTGGGGCTGTGGGCCAGGTGACCCTTCAGCACAAGTCCCCCTGGTGAGAGGCCTGCAGCTCTCCCTCCACCAGAGGAGAGAGCAGAGGGGACGATGAGCGAATCCCAGCGCCACTCGGGAGGAAGTTCCTTTCCTGCAGCAGCCCACTTAGGTCCGGCCTGAGTTATGAGTGCTTTGTGTTGAACAACGACTAGTTATCAGGTAAGTCATAAAGGATCACTCATAAAATGAGATTCACCATGTGTTTTTACAGCACTCATTAAGGGATATAAAAGACAATTCTTTCCAGCATTTTGGTGAATTATAAATTCAATTAACTGAACACAGTTAAACTTCGTAGATCCAGAAATCCCTGTATCAAAGAGACAACTCCCAACCATAAGCAGAAAAAGAGAGGGGATGCCCTTCTCCTGCTGGCCTTCCAGGCCCCCCACACCCACGGGGCTGTCCCTCTGCCCACTCCTGCTTTTCCTCTGCTTGGGAAAGGAAATAGATTTTGAAGTCAGGAGACAAAAAGCGGGGGGGGCTTTGAATCCTTGAGCAGGGCAGGCCTCCCTCTGGCCTCAGTTTACTCTGAGGATAGTAACAGGCACAGGGCTGTCGTAGGGGTTAAATCAGCATGATTAACATGCCTGGCTGAGCACTAGGCCCCTGGAAAGCACGCTATAAAAAGGAGTATGATTTTCAACATCATTTTCCTAAAACTCAAATTCAGTTCAACTCCACCTCTGCCACTAATCTTTCCTAGCAGTTAAATCGGCATTCCTGGAACATCGGGTGTGTACCGGGCCCTGGCACACATGTCCTCAGGATGGAGGGACAAATAGGCACTGTGCCCTTAGGGGGGTCCAGAGATGAGACTCAACACCACCCTTGTTAACACATTCCTCCGCTAGGCTCCTCTCCACACACTGCCTAGGTGGGCATCTGGTTACACACTGACCTTTTGCTGGTCTCTGGCTGATTATATATATGTGCCTGTGTACAGTGCGTCCCACAAATTCATGTTAGGATAGTAGGAAAAGACAATGTGAACATGGCATCAGAAAGCTCTGGGTTCCGAGCCAGCTCTGAAACCTAAAAGGGCCGAGTGGGAGAGCAGTTTAAGTGTGAACTCTGCAGTTGTTCACCGAGGCTCAAACCCAGCTTGGCCACTTACTGTGGCTCTGTGCCTGTTTCATCCTCTGCAGAACCAGGATCATGACAGTATGGACCTCATGGGGACTGTATGTGGACTCAAGGAGATTGATACTACCTAGCGTAAAAACAAATGTCCAATAACTATTAGCTACACCAGGGATAGCTGTTCCTATCTTCCTCATCTGGAAACCAGACTGCTCACCCTGAGAAGCTGATAGGAGGCCTGCATGAAAGAATCTAAGTAAAGCACGAGTGTCCTGCGTGGCATGCGGTGGATTCTGCAGGAGCCCAGTGAACGCTGGTTTCTTCTCTCAGGAGCAAGAACCAGACCTTACACACTCTTAGTGCCTTCCTCAGTGGTGCCCATCAGTCCAAATTAGCATTCACTAAGTTGAATGGGAATGGAGGGAATAGAAAGGAATTAGGGTTTCTAAAACTATTCTTTAGAAGACAATTCTCTGTATTGCACCTTTTAAGGGAGCGGGTATGGAGGACTGTAGAACATGAGTTTCGTGTGACTCCCACATGAACAGCTCTAGGCAGGTAACTTCTCTGCCTGGGTTTTCACCGCCACCCGGGATGCCGAGAGCCAGGGGTGGCATCCCAGCACGGTCTCCCTCCCCGAGGACGACCGACCTGGGGCACCACCAGAGGAGGCGTCTGCGTGGTATTTTAAAGGTCAACGTTTCCCTGCATCAGCGAGTACCCAGCGGAGCAGCTCAGTCGGACGAGGAGTCCTGGCCCAGCCTGTGTGACGGCCTCCGCTCAGGCAGCACATGGAAGGTGAGGTGCCATGCGGGGGCCACCCAGACCATTAGGGGGACAAGGATCTGGGCGGGGGCTGCTATTTTCTAAAGCAGCAAAGCCTCTGTCGGCAGGTCTCTAGCATGGGGTGGGGGCCCAGCAGCACCCTGGGTGCGGGAGCAGAGACCGCCTGCTCAGAGGCAAAGAAGGGGCTGGAGGGACCCTCAAGAGCAGTTCCCAAGCCTCAAATATCCTAAAGACAACAGCAGTGCTAACCCATTTGTCTTTGCTCAGCATCCTAAACTCGGGGCAACAACTGGGGGTGCTCAAAGGAGCACCAGATGGGGGGTCGGAAGAACAGATCCAGTACTCGGCGTCCAACCAGCTGTGAGCTCCAGGGAGGGCTTGCCACCTGCGGGAAAGGAGCCGTCCGCTTCACCTGGAGGACACAGCGGGAGCAGGGGCCCCTCAGTGCCTCCCTAACTCTCCGGCCGAGTTAAAGCTGAAGGAAGAAGCCCTCTTTGCTTCCCGCTTTCCCAAGTCAGCGAGGGCAGGAGCCTCCGGCCACTCCGGAGATGTCTGCGGAGGGGAGAGATGCAGCAACAACCCTCGCTTACTTTCTGTTCTTGAAAGTCCCTCCCCAGCTTCTCGGGACACAAAAGTATCTGTTAAGGTAAGTTAAACCTTCTCAAGATGAATTTTTCCTGCTACTTTTAATTAAAGGTTCTTTAGAATTAAAAGGACACTGTTGAGAAAAGGTTGAAAAAAAATTTTCATTGACACTCCCCCCTCCCCCCTCCCCCTTTTCCCAAGGAAAAGAAAAAGCTGTTTTGTGCGCGGCTCGCCCAGTCCGCACTGTACAAAAGGAGATGGGCTGGCGGCAAGACACACGAGATGACCCTTTGACCCCGGACCGCTGACAAGTCCTCAATGGCATAAATACCAGATAATCAATCACATGCCAGGAGGGCGAGTCCCCTGCCCTCGCCCCTGCATTGGGGTTTATGAGAGATACACTGTAAATAGACACTGGCTCCTTCAAAGAGGCCCCCTCGGCATTCCAGGGGCTGACCATAATCCTGAACCCAGCCCGGCCAGATCCCGGACCATCTCGTTTTACAGCTTTCATCACGAGCTTATAAAGTGCTTTTCCCTCCCAATCCCCCTGCTGCAAGTCGGACCTCTCGTAGGAAATGAAGCCAGCCCTCCCCCCACGCCCCAATGCAAGAGGGACTTTGAAAGTGACTGCAAAGGAAGTTAGGGCAGAGCTGGGGCAGGAAACAGGTCCCCCATCAAGCCCCCATGTGCTGGGGCTGGTCAGGATGGGTGTATGTGGCAGGGGCCGCCTGGGGCCTGGGAGGCGGTGAAGAATCGATGAGGTTATCCACACAGTGAGAAGAGCAGCTAACAGCTGCTAACACGAAACAGCATTCTAAGCACCCCCCGAATCCTATTATCTGTCCCCAAAGTCAGTCTAGGAGAGGCACTGCTATGCCCATTGTACAGATGAGGAAACAGAATTCATGCAATTTACCCAAGGCCACGATAACTAAATGATGGGATTTAAACCCAGAGAAAAGACTCTGGTCCAGACAGAGCCCCCACGCCAGCCCCCACATCTATAGATTCCTGCGTAGAAGGGAAAGACGTTGCAAATCAATCCTTCAGATCCACCAGTACTTTTAAGTCACACGGCAGCCGGGTGGAAGGACGCATCAGAGAGATTTTTGATGAATGTGGGTCTAAATATCAATATCCACTTCAATAGAGTCGAATTTCCAAAACAAACAAGAACTAGGCTGGTGTCAGAGGAGAAAGGATTCTAAATCCAATGCACAAATTCTGATGCCCACCAGGTTCTCAGCGCTGCCCCGTCGCCCTCCTTGGACCCAAGTTCTGACCATGAGCGCCAGGCCCCATGTCTCTAAGGCAGCAGTGGACTTCTGAACCTTGGCTCTTGCTCCGAAGAAGTTGCCAAGATCCTAAATCAGCCCCTGAAAACAGGGATGTGGGGGTGGGGCGAAAACGGAGCCTCTTGGTAACTAATTTTGATAACACTTTTGCGTCAGGGTCAAAGGTTAAATATGGCCACACTAATCTGCTTCTCCCAGAATTAAAGCACAAGGGAGATTTTTCCGTAGCTTAGCAAGATGGTTCTTTCTCACTGCTGGACAAATGGTACTGCCCGAGCCCCCTGAAGGGGACACCTGGCTGTTGGAGACATAGTCTCGTGTCCGTTTGGACAGGCCATCCCAGCTCCCGGCCACGCGGTGAGTTACTCACTGTGAAGAGCCAGGTGAAAGGAATGCAAAGTTTGCAGAGTCCCGCCCCACCCTCTTCTGAGTGAGCTGCCTGAAATGCTCTGGAAAGGAGCAGGGGGAGAATGCTGGGAACCTCACGCTCAGACACGACGTCGGCCTTGGCTTCAAGGTTAACATAACCATGCCAGACGTTTGCTTTGCAGAGAGCAATGCCTGCGAACACTTGGGCATGGCCGCAGGCCTTAGGGAAGTGGAGGTTTTGACCCCATTCTACCAGTGAGGAAATGAACTTCGGAAAGGGCAAGGGACTGGCCCAAAGTACTTAGAAAGCAGCAGCTCCTGGACTGGACACAGCCTGTTCCTGCGGCTGCAGACGACATGTAGACATGCACCCTCCATGAAGACATACGGGGCTCCCGGGAAGACGTGAGACCCATGGCAAGGCCAGAAGGAATTCCAGGCCGGAAACAGGAATCCCAAAGCTCACCCCTGCAATGGGGGTTTCTGGGCGGGCAGGTGACGAGTGGACTGTGGAAACAACTGGGGATGCTGCCTGGGGCCGACAGCGAGGCCCTCCTGTCCTCCTACTCTGATGGAGAGCTAATTCCCCTCCTCCTTACCCCCCTTCGTGGCTGGGGAGCAGTCACCACCCCAAAGCAGAGAGGAGAGCTCCCGAGGGAGGCAGTGGCCTTGCAAGAAATGATTGTCCGAGTGTCAACAACCTGCTGCTTCCCAGAGCCTCAGGGTCAGAGGCCAGGACAGAGCACAATGGCTTTCCCGAGCTGAAGGGTCCAGGGAGAGGGGCCTCGGGGGGTCTCCGGAATGCGGAGGCTCTGAATCCAGGCCCCAGAGTCTCCTGTCTTGCCTTTTATATCCTTCCTCCTCCTGCAAATCCCAGACACCACTAGCCTCAGCGACAGGGGACCAAGAGAGGCAGGGGCTTAGTTAAGAGCCTACAGACATATGCACACACACAAAGGTTCACTCTACGGGATACGGTGAGGAAATCGTTCACCAAGCCCCCTCTGCCCACTGGCCCTCGGGGCTGGGCACTCCTGTGCTTGCTGCTATAGAGCATGCCTCGGTCTCAAATCCTTCTTGTTGGCCAGCTCCTGGGGGGCGGGCAAGGTAGACCTTTGGATGCTGGCCCGTGCCGGCGGTTGGTGTGCAAATCAGAGTGGATGAGGGAGGAAAGAATGACAAGAGTTTGGGGAATCTCTTCCTTCCGAAACTATATCCACACTATGGATCTAGAAGGCTCTGCATGTGGACGCTGTCCATTGACCCGTTCAGCCCAGATTTAGTCAAAAATCCTAGGATCCCTCTCCTCCTAACTTTTGCCAACCATGTGACACAGACTACTGAATTATTGCCCCCATTATTTCCCCTAGAATCAAACACCTGCTTCCCTCATTATTTTCTCTATAACCCAAACACACGATCACAGCAGTTAGCTTGCTGTTATACAGCCGGTGCAACGGAGGAAACCAAGGGCCGGAGAGGGCCTGCAAGGGCCGGGACCAGAGGCGCTGTAGACGGTACCGGCAGGGGCACCTGGGGCCAGAGGTAAGAGACATGCCACCTGCACCAGCTCTGACCTGATGGTGCCACCCGAGGCCATTCTGGCCTCACACCTATCTTCGAGGTACGTAATAGGGCAAACATGGCAACTCATCTTCCAGACAAGGCGCTGGAGACTTACTCAGCTGCTCCAGGCCATAGAGCTGGTGCACGAAGAGCATCGTCGGAATTCAGACAAGCACAGACCCCTTCATCCTGCTTCTAGCCAGGAAGCTCCCTTTACTGCTTCACCTCCCAAGAGCTGAGAGCGGCTACCTGACCTAGCCCAGGACTGGGGCCGGGGCCCCGGGGATGGTTCAGCCGTCACCCAACTCACTGAGCAGCATGATGGCCAGGAGCTGAAGGGGGCACGTCCCTGGGACAAAGGACCAAAGGGGGCGGCCCTCTGCACGGCGCAGCTGGGGTGGGGGCGCGACCGAGAACACCGTTGGCTCGCACTGCAGCAGCAGCCCACGGTGGCACGGCTCGGACAAGACGTCTGTTCCTCGCAGCTCTAGAGGCTGGAAGGCCGAGGTCAGGGTGCCGGTGTGGCTGGGCTCTGGGTGAGGACCCTCCTCTGGCCTGCTGACACATGCCTTCTAGCTGTGTCCTCAGAGGGAGGGGAGGACAGAGAGCCTAGCCCCTCTCTTCTTACTCAAACACTGATTCCATCCCAAGGGCCCCACCCTCCTGACCTCATCTAAAGCTGCCCGGGCCCCGCCTCTAGACACCCTCACAGGGAGGTCAAGGCTCCCACACCTGAGCCACAGGGGGGCGCAGGGGACCCAAACACTCAGCACACAACAGACAGAGCTGAGGCAAGAAGCCATATTCCAGGCACGAGCATGCGGGAGTCACGATGAAATGCGTGGGAGAGACCGCGAGGCGGGCGACGGGGACTGCGTGTGGCCCAGTGCGGACACGCCGCTGGGAATGGCGGACGTAAGGCTCCGGCCACGAGATGCCCGCTCAGCCATGCAGCGGGATCCCGTCTCACCCCACCCAAATCCTCAGCCTGGCTGTACCTGTGACTCTCCTGGGAAGCTATAAAGATCATCCACGTCTGGGCCCCACATTGGAGACTCCATTTCACCTGACTAGGGCTAGGGGTGGGATTCCTGCTCCAAATTTATTCTAAAGCTCCCCCACAAGGTTGTAATGCATAGGTGGGGTAGAACAACGAGCATCTTTTGAAGGGTGAGCGTGGGACAGGCAGCACAGGGTGCATATTTCAGGTGCCAGAGCCATCCGTGCCCGGTACAGGGCATGAGGCCGAGCCTAGACCCAGGCTGGCTCCCCAGCAGTGGACCCTCGGGCCACTGCCCCCCACCCCCCAACGGAAACGGGGCAGGGGCTTGGGAGACAATGGGGCAGTGCATGCCACCCTCCTGCGGTCCTAAGTGATAAACGTGTCAGCTGGGGTCCTGTCCCAGAGTCAGTTGCCTTCAGACCAACAGGCTGCAGCTCACGTGACCGAGCGCCCCTGGTGAGCAGGCAGAGACGGAAGGCGAGGGGACGCTGCATGCAGGAACCATGTCTTTCTGACTGCAGTGGGAAGGATTTCAGGTAAAAAAATGCCACACTACAAATGTCGCCCCTGAGCCCCCACAGCACGTATCATGCTCAAGTGCCTCGCATGGTTAAGTATCTTTTCAGATCCGCCTGTGTTTCCTCCCTAGCAGTGGTTAGCTCTCTGAAGGCAGGACTGGGTCTGACTTTCCATTTTGCAAAAACTCACAGAGCGCTAAGACACAGCCGGCAGGCAAATGAGGTCTGAGGAGGCCAGGGCATCAGGCCTGGCTTGCTCTGGGATCCGTGTGCGGATTGGCGAGGACGTGGCGTTGGCCCTAACGGGAAGCTGAGGAGGGCTGCAGGGACAGAACGCCCTACTCAGGAGGTTTCCGGGAAGGGGAAGAGGATTACTTTCTGGAGACGGCAGAGTTGAGGGTGTCCTTGGGGACAAGAGGGGTGGTCTGAGGCCAGGATTCCTGCGTTCTAGGCCACAGTGTGTCTCTAACTTGCTGTGTGATCCTGGGCAAATCACAGAACCTCTCTGAGGTTCAGGGTCACGCTTCCTAATGCCCCTCGCTCCAGTTCTGAAGTCTAGGAGTCTACAAGTCTTATATTTTAGACCTTGAATCAGCCTCTCCCAGACTGAATACAACCCAACCCTTGGGCCTCATATATGCAATTGGTGACTCCAGACTCTACTTTTGGAAGGTGGGGGTCTGTGGCACTATGACTCACCAGTGGATGAGGCAAGTCCTCTGAAGTAGCAGCCGGGCCCTCTCCTGGCATCCAGGAGCCTAAGACCAGGGGGCCAGAGGCATTCCAGAAGGGAATCCAAGCTAGGAAGCCTGGCGAGATGAGTGGCCAAGACCCTAACTTCTGGACCACCTCTCAGGAGACAGGGATCCCAAGTCATCTCCAAATAGAAAAACCCAGTGCCCATTCATTTGTCAAAAGCCTCAAGTATGTTTCCCAGAGGACAGAAGTAAGAGCGACTCCAGGGCCCAGGGGGGCAGCTTTCAGATGCAAAGTCTCCCCTTCAATTCCTGTAACTAAAATGAATATGGAAAAGATAATTACCTTTAAAACATACTTAATACTTGAACACATTATCTCTACCTGCAGAAAAAGAATGTTATCTGACGGGATCTTTCCCATAAGCTTAATCAAATTGCTATCTTAAAACTCTCTGGAGCCCTGTGAAACAGTAATAGAAAATCCAAGGCAGAGGCTGGAAGCATTTTATATTTGTTTGGTTGAGGAAAATGCGTATCCCATCTGACAATGGGCACTTAGAGACAAAGTCATTTCCAATCTGAAATGGATCTTCTCCTCGTGGGGGCAGGGAACATCTCGTCTGGCCCAAACCTACCGCCTGTTAGGTGACTTCCCAACGTTCAGAGAAAGAAGTTCCTAAAGAAAAGCCTTTTTCCTAACACCTGTTTGGGGGCCCTTCTCCTGTAGGAAATCTTTCCTAGTTGGGCCCGGGACACTTTACTTATGGAGATGTTTAAGTTGCTACTTAACTCTGGGTTTTATCTTGGCAAATAAATGGAGGTCTGTATTTTCCTTGGTGTGCCCAGCCCCTGGGGCTGTGCCATTCACTAAGTTAGTACAGGAGGTAAATCCCCTGCCCAGGGCCAGTGGCCATTTGAAGGCTGGAGAAAAGCAAAGGGAAACAGCTTTTAAGGTCGAATGTGAGGACTGGATATGTTCCCAGCATCTCAAGCTTGCCTGGAATGGCCGAACATGGGTGCTGGGCCAGCGCAGTCTATCTCGCTGACAGGAGCAGTGATAGGTGAGGGGTGCTAACCGCACCCACTTCTCTAGCCTGCAGCCCCTAGGGGTCCTTGGGGCACGGGGCCTGGTCCTCCCCAAGCACGGAGGGGGTGTGTCCCCATGCGCAGGCAATGCACAGCAGGGCCTACAGAGGAAACGAACGGGGAGGGGACAATGTCAGGCACTCGTCACGAGCTCATCAACACACAGGCTCGCCAGCTTGCAGGTGACAGACCATGAACAGCATACATTACGTGTTATCGCCCTGTTTCTGCTTAAAAGAAAACAGAAAAAGATGGTGGGGCTACAGGAGACACATTTCCTTTATGTACGCGCATTAACTGATTCCCCGCTGCTGCGCACACACTGCCTGTGTGATTCTTTCCTTAGAACGGGCCGCCTGGGTCCACGCCTTCGGCAAGACCACTCCCAGGCCAGGCAGGGCTGGCTGGCTTTGCTTCTGGAAAGCTGGGCAGAAGGTAAGTCAGTCTTCTCCTAGCTTTGTAGATGTCAGGCTCACCTCCTCCCCTGGAGGGTCCTGGCCAGTCCTTCCTCCCTTCTCGGCTCTGGAAGTGAAGGAGTGGGGAGGCAAGGAGGCATCTGAGACAGCCTGCTCCTCTCCACCTTCTGTGAACAAGGGACCCCAAGCGCCGTGCCTCCTGCACTTGCTGGATGTCACTGTTACATGAATGGCCACCTAGGAAGTCCTGTGTTGCAGCAGGTAGAGGGGACTGGGCTGGTCGGCAGAGACCAGCAGCATGCTTGGACGGCGCTTTCTGCAGCTGCGACGTGACTCGCAAACCGTAAAGCCCTCTTAGAGTACAAGGCCAGTGGTTGGGAACGCACTCACAAGGAGGTACAGCACCACCAACACTGATTCCAGAATATTTTCATCGCCCCAAAAAGAAACCCCACACCCGTTAGCTGTCGCTCTCCCCCTCCTCAGCCCCTGGCAACTACCAGCTTGTCAATTCTGGACATTTCCCATAAACAGACAAACAGTAGGTAGTGTGTGGGGCCTGGCTTCATAAATGTGGGTTTCAAACCTCACCCTGCTGCAGCGAGAATCAGCACCTCACCTCTTTTTAGGGCTGACTCATACTCCCTTGTGTGGCTATGTCGCATTTCATTTATTCATCAGGGGATGGACATTTGAATTGTTTCTCTCTTGACTGCTGTGAACATTCATGGGGAAGTCTCTGTGTACGCTGTGTATATTCTATGTGTGTATTTTCCATTCTCTTGGGTTGGAGGTTGCTTTAAAAAAAAAAATTGTACCCTAAATGTAAATGGACTGAATGCACCAATCAAAAGACACAGAGTAATAGAATGGATAAAAAAAGCAAGACCCATCTATATGCTGCTTACAAGAGACTCACCTCAAACCCAAAGATATACACAGACTAAAAGTGAAGGGATGGAAAAAGATATTTCATGCAAAAAACATGGAGAAAAAAGCAGGTGTTGCACTACTTGTATCAGACAAAATAGACTTCAAAACGAAGAAAGTAGCAAGAGATAAAGAAGGACATTACATAATGATAAAGGGGTCAGTCCAACAAGAAGATATAACCATATATAAATATATATGCACCCAACACAGGAGCGCCAGCATATGTGAGACAAATACTAACAGAATTAAAGGAGGAAATAGACAGCAATGCATTCATTTTAGGAGACTTCAACACACCACTCCCTCCAAAGGACAACAGATCAACCAGACAGAAAATAAGACACAGAGGCACTGAACAACACACTAGAACAGATGGACCCAACAGACATCTGCTACAGAACTCTACACCCAAAAGAAACAGGATACACATTCTTCTTAGGTGCACATGGAACATTTTCCAGAATAGACCACATACTAGGCCACAAAAAGAACCTCAGTAAAGTCGAAAATATTGAAATTCTAACAACCAACTTCTCAGATCATAAAGGTATTAAACTAGAATTAAATTTTAGGAAGAAAACAAAAAGGCTCACAAATACATGGAGACTTAACAACATTCTCCTAATTAATCAATGGGTTAATGACCAAATCAAAACAGAAATCAATGAGTATATGAAGACAAGTGACAACAACAACACAAAGCCACAACTTCTGTGGGACGCAGCAAAGGCAGTTCTAAGAGGAAAGCATATTGCAATCCAGGCCTATCTAAAGAAAGAAGAACATTCCCAAATGAATAGTCTAAAGACACAATTACTGAAATTGGAAAAGAAGAACAAATGAGGCCCAAAGTCACCAGAAGGAGAGACATAATAAAGATCAGAGAAGAAATAAATAAAATTGAGAAGAATAAAACAATAGAAAAAATCAATGAAACCAAGAGCTGGTTCTTTGAAAAATAAACAAAATAGATAAACCCCTAG
>JAVSCE010007381.1:0-155783 GCA_032199065.1 Smutsia gigantea | reverse complement strand
GAAGTCTTTCCTCATTTTGTAAAACTCCTGTCTATGTCTTTCACTAGATTCTAAATTACTTGAAGGCAGACAAGTATTTCACTTACTGTTGGATCTCCAGGTTTTAGAAGAGTTCTTGGCACATAGTAGTAAGCAATCAGTGCTTTTTGAATTCATGAAATTATCTGTTAACTAATATATATATTTTTTCTCTTGGCAAAATATGTTTTGATTTTAGTTATCTTTCTGAGTTTTCTTCAGAAAAATGGAATGACAACTTGCTTTCCTCTGGCCTCATGGGGCATTTTGCCAGTACCAGTGGGTGAAAATCATGTGAAATATTTGCCACTAGACTCACATGATTGGTAAGTATCTGCTAAAGTAAAAGTCATTTACCACCAAATAACAATGTTTTGAGATTTTCTGCTTTGGACTGACTATTAATAATGTTAATGAGCAATTGCTATGTACCATACTTCTAAGTATACTTTGAAGAAATTCTAGATAATTAATTGCTATTCTTTAGTCAAGTTTTCATGCAAAACAAATATTAATATTGACATTTATGCCATTGCCCTGATTCATCTGTTATTCAGAGCATTTTTATAAATAATAGCTTCAGCTTAAAGATGGGGGGAGGGACTGTGAATAAAGACAAACACAGGAAAACATAATACCTCAGTATTTTGTTTTCTGTTATTATCAGCATACTTAAAATCTTTGCTTTTGTGTTATTCTAAGCATAATCAATTACTGGAGCCTCAGGTATATAAGTGGGTTGGTAGTGAAGGAAATAGAGTAGGCTTTTCTCCAAAATTTGTGAGATAGCTATATGTATTGTATTACTTTCTGGTGATAGTTTCTTTTTTGCATATTTTTGGCTTTATTTCCCACCAAAACTGTTAAGCTCTAAAATAATTAAATATAAAAGAGATTTCACATTTTTGGGGGGGTATTTTGTTACCAATAACTCTTCCATTTCCTCATTTGATATCTTTTGTTCTGATTAAGTCCGCTTTTAAAAAGTGTGACCAGAATTTCTTCAGTATCATTTCCCTCACCTCTCAGTGCATGGTAACAATCATTTTACCCTCTGATTTTATGAGTTTAGTTTTTTAGATACAATATTATCTGAGATATAATTGAAATCATGCAGTATTTGTTTTTCTGTGTATGGCTTACTTAGCATCATGTCCCCCAGGTTCATACATGTTTTCACAAATGGCAGAATTTCCCTTTTTTTTTAAGGCTAAACAATAGTTCCCTGTGTACATATATACCCTACTTTCTTTGCCCATTCATCTGTCAATAGATACTTAGGTTCTTTACATATCTTGGCTATTGAGAATAATTCTTCAATGAACATGGGAGTGTAGATATCTCTTTGAGATACAGATTTTATTTCCTTTTATATACCTAAAAGTAGGATGGCTAGAGATCTCATGTACAGCATGATAGCTATACTTAATAATGTTGTAGAGGTGAAATAATATACCTGAAACTTGCTAAGAGAGTTTTTTAGTGTTCTCACCACACACATACACAAAATCGTAACTATGTGAGGTGATGGATATGGTAATTAGCTAGTCATTTCACAATGCATACATATAGTAAAACATCATGTATGCCTTAAACATATGTATTTCTCAAGCATACCTCAATCAGGATGGGAAGTTTTTAAAGTGTTATCATTAGTGTAATTATCATTATACTTTTTAAAGTATATCATTATAATTTGAATTTTTCTCTTATATTTGCAGGCAAACAGAGGAGAATCTCACAGTGAGTTAGAATATTCTAAAGTCACTGGCAAAATATTGATGCATTAACTAAAAACAGATGCATTTTCAATAATAAAAGATAGATTCATGACTTCACTTTCTCATTAGATAATTTTATATGTGGTGGGCTTTAAGTTTTGAGATAAATAGTTCTGATTCCAAGTGTTCTCTTCTTTCAGATTTGCTTCTGCAGTTGAACTTCCCTGCATTCTCCATCCCCGGCACTTAGATTTCAGTATCCCTTATCTCTGTCAAACAAGATACTCTGAGATGGTGGCCAGGAGATAGTTAAATACAGAGATGGTGCCATGAGCTATGGCAGGAAGTGTAGGTTGTGCCTGAAGGTACCTAGCACGTTATTGCTTGTTCTTACTCAAATTTTGCATCTAGGAAAACTTTTCAGTGACTACATTGGTCATTAGCCTTGAGTAAACAGCTCAGCTCAGCCAACTATTGAATAATAAACTGAGATTTTTCATAGTATTCATATATACTATATTATTTTGCTGATTTTAATCAAGTGAAAAGTAATTTATGAGAAATATTGCCACTTAAATTATTGAGCTTTGAAATATTGTTTATGTCACTTTTGCACTCCCTGATGTATTTGTTCTTAAGCTTATCTTTAAAATTTTTCACTTGGAGTGAGAGAGATTATAATTCAATGGGTTGATTTTATTCTCCCTGCATGGTTTCGCAATTCTTTCCTCATAGACTGAGGGGGAACTCCACTGTTAGATTCACTTCATTTCATTGTATGGAACACACATCTGGAACCTTAGAGGAGTACTGCTCAGTTCTCAAAGGCTCAGTGACTGATTTGCAGTGTGTAAAAGGACAGGGAAGAAAGTCATGACAGCTATGTGAGAGTCAAGCACTTTCATCTCCAGATCCATATCTTATTTCCTTTTTCAGCCCCAAAGCATAGAGCAATGCTGAGAACATAGAAGATAACCACTAACTTTTCAAATGAAAGAAAGGACAATAGTGCCTGATAGAAAAATAAGCATTACATTAGAAAGAAGTCTACAGATGATGTTTTTGGGAATGTGGGTTGGATATCTTGTCCCTGAATGTTGGTACTCTACATGCGCTGGGAGACAGGACACAGAGAAAAGTGTCATGCACTACACTCTGCTTCGCCCTGCCTACCAGGCGAAATTTGGGAACAGTGGGACACTGTGAACTCATCAGTATTTCCCAATGTGTGGAAATGGTGCTGCAGCTCATCTTGTTCTTCTTCCTCCTTACAGAAGGAAGAAGCTGAACTCCCCTGAAGTCTCTTCAAGCATCCCTCAACTTGAATGGTTCTGCTTAGAGTTAAGGGCAGAAGAGCAGAGCCCCATTCCACTTTTCCATTAAAATGCTGCTTATCTGTACACTATAACCTGAAGGCAAGGAGAGAAAATGGCCTAGTTGGGGAGACAAAGAGAAAGGGCAAATTGGACATGAACTTACACCTGTAATCAGATTACTAAGCCCTTGCTCTACCTCCCTATTAGTTCATACGACGGCAGGAGGAAATGATGGGGGCTCCCATTTAGGCATTTGATAAACTTAAACTAAATGCAGATGCTATTACTCTCAAATAAAACCTATTTCCAAAGACACACTGAATGCAGTGCTTTATTTAACTTCTGAGTCATTCCAAAAAGGGGTTTGATTTGGATTGCATATATACTATAATACAATCACATACAATATAATGAGTGGTAAACTAGGAGAAAATTGACAATAAAGCTTGAAAAATAAAGTTTAAACTAGAGTAAGAATAGCCCACAATCAAAAGATAGGACCATGCAATAAGGTTTTCTCTGAAATTGTTAGAACTGATCAATAAAGTAGTCTCTCATTTCCTAGTGGTCAAGACCTAAAGTTCCATAAAATGAATGCATGTGGATTACTGAAGAGACAGACATACTACTCTTCCCGGTGTTGAAATCCTTAATTCGCCTGTGGCTTCTTAACAAAGGAGAGACAACACAGTGCACTTCACATTTCCATGATATATACTGAGTTTCAAATAACTGTTCCTCACTGAAAGCCAATGTCACAATGCCAAAGCATAATTCATTTAAGGTAATTCCATGAGAGGCCAAAAAAAAACTGCCCCTGAAACACCATTTTCAGTATCTTCATTGATCAAAAAATATATTCAGTCTAAAGTACAATGGCTCTTTAACACTTTGTATTATACGCCATAAAGTTAGACAAGTAACAGTGGAATATTAAGGAGTCCCAAAATAGACCTAAACTATATACAAAAAATTCATTTTTAAGAAAAGTGCAAATGAGGAGTGAAAGCTTTTTCAACAAGTGGATATCCATATAGAAAAAAAATGAATCTCAACCACTACCTCACACCGTATACAAAAATTAATGGGCTGGGTCACAGACCTAAATTTAAAGGCTAAAACAATAAGGTTTCTAGAAGAAAATCCAGGCAAATATCTTCACAACCTAGAAAAAGATCTCGATTTTTAAAGTCATTTAAAGTAATTACTGATAGAAAAGGACTTACTATTTAGCCACTTTGAAAATTGTTTTCAGTCTGCCTTGTAGCTTTTGCCCCTCTTTTCCTCTTGCCATCTTCCTTTGTGATTTAATTACTTACACTGAAACACTGAAAGGATGGGCTAAGTTCCAGCAGTAAAGCAGGTGAATGTTTTTCATCCTGATCAGGAGCAATGGTTCCCAGACTTCGTTGAATTTAGAATCATCTGGGGGAGCTTTTAAGTATCCTATGCCCAGGTGTCATCTTATACTTAAACAAATGCAACATCTGGGGATAGGAGCCCAGCATAAATATCTTATTAAAGTATACTACATCATCCCAAGGTACAGGAAACTAGGAACCACTGCCCTAAAATAAGATTTAAAGAACTATTGATATCTCAGTAACTTTGACTGAATTAAAAATGTTAATAGTTTCTCCTAAAGCACACTCTTTGGTTATCTTTGCCTAGACTAAGAACATTTTCACACCCACGAATTTCTTCCTGAGACTAATGTTTAGGACCAAGCTCACTACAATGAGATTTTGAGTCGAGGTCTCAGAGTGGAGAAACCCAAACCCTGTGAATTGCTTTTGCTTCTCCTTCCTCATTCACACAGCATTTAATTACTTACTTGACCTGTGTGGATAAAGTGAAAGTTCCTGTGACCAGGCTTCTCACCTGGCCCTGGCTGGCTAGCTCACTACACACATGTGAGCAATATGTTGCTATTGACTCTATATAAAGAGTTCCACCCAGTGCTCTGGGTGATACACTGGCATAGCTGCAAGGCTGCAGGAGAGCAGAGCAGAGGCTGGAGTGGTGGCAGCGCTGAGGACAGAGGCCCAGAGACTTGCTACATTCAGACTCACTCTGAGAGAATGGGATTTTAATGATTGACCTGCCACTGTGGAAATAAAGTTGGGTATAACCCATTCACCCCAAGAACATTCTACTATCATTTCTTTGGCCACATTGAATCCATAGCGAACTTGCCGGGGGCTGAAACCCACTGGCAAGACAACTGGTTGAGAATTTAAGTAACAATTTTTTTTTTTTGCTGATTACTTTTCCTGCTTTTCTTGCCTGCTGGGTCTCAGTGAGACCAAGAAATGACAACTGGACATTCTTGGGGTAAAAGGGTTTCTATTCAGCTTTATTCTCCCAGTGGTGAGTTGAGCACTAGAATCATGTGTGTATCCAACAGTCTGCAAGTCTATAATCAACCTCCGTCTCTGCCTCCACCCAGAGCACTGGGCAGAGCTCTTTATACAGTGACTCAGTCAATAATAGCTGATTGCCAATGGTGTCAGAACATTAGCCTAGCAGGAGGCCAATTACATCAAGTAGTTTAGGGTCAGGTGAAGATCCTGGCCATAGGAACTTCCATTTTCCCCACACTGCTGTAATGTCTAGTTCGATTCTGTTTCTTGTAATCCTTGCGAAAGTGACTGAAGTCCTGGGCCATGTTTGCTGAGTCAAATCTCCCACTTGGTCTTACTCAATGAGGAAGAGGTTACCAATAGCAATTGCTTCTAGCCCCTGCAATTTTCACACAGTTTCTACCTTATCAGTGATTCCTTTGCATGGAATTATTTTGTGTACTAACCTCTGACACAGCTCGTTAAGTGCCTGTGGACAGTTTGAGTGTCCTAAATGGACAAAACCACTGTTATATGCTTATTTCCTCATGGTGACACTGCAAAAAAAAATGGAGAAGCTCATCAAGGATATTTCTTGCTCAAAAAGCTCCAGTCCATTGGTGGTTAACCACTGTGTTAGATTGCAAAGCATCATGTATTTCTTTACATATATACATACATATATATATATATACACACACACACACACACACACACACACATATATGCATATATATATACATATGATTTATGTATAGGTACATTAATATACATATTAATAGGTATACATACATTTACATATGTATATATTATTCCTAAATACTATGAAGTGCTTTATTAAGCTGAATTTCTGTGTCATTTGTTTCTTGCCTCAGTTATATGCCAATTTCAAAACAAAACAAATTAACTCACATCCAGAAGTTATCTACAATATGTATATTAGTAATTATGCCTTAATAGTTTTTATTATGTATTAATAACACAATCCTAAACATATTCCCATTTCAGTTATGAGTAGTTCATCAAAAAGGGAGTACTAGAATTAGTTTTAATTTAAAATTCATATACCTGATTATTTAGAAGTATTTTAAAATTGAAGTATAGTTCATATATAATACTGTATTGGCTTTAGGTGTGCAACATAGTGATTCAACAGCTATCTACATTATTAGATGCTCACCCCAGCTAGTGTAGTTACTGTCAACATAGAAAGATGTTACAGAACTACTGACTATATTCTCTATGCTACACTTTCATCCCTGTGACTGATTTATATTATGACTGAGATTTTTGTGTCCCTTTATCCCTCTCACCCTCCTTGCCCCCTACAACAATCCCTCCCCCCAGGGTAACCACCACCACTTCTTGGTGTCTACTATTGTTTTGTTTGCTTTGTTTTGTTTTGTTTGGATTCCACATATAAGTGAAATCATATGGTATCTGTCTTTCTCTGCCTGGCTTATTTCATTTAGTGTAATGCCCTCTAGGCCCATCCATGTTGTTGCAAATGGCAGGATTTCTTTCTTTATTGTGGCAGAATAGTATCCCATGGTGTATATGTACTACCTCTTCTTTATCCATTCATCTATTGATGGACACTTAGGCTGCTTCCATAACTTGGCTATTATAAATAATGTAGCAATAAACATAGGGGTGCATATGTCTTTTTGAATCAGGGATCTTGTTTTTTTGGGTAAATTCCTAGAAGTGGAATTACTAGGTCATATGGTATTTCTTCTTTTAATTTTTTTGAGGAACCTCCATATTTCTTTCCATAGTAGATGCACCAGTTTACCTTCCCAGCAAGAGTGTGGGAAGGTTTCCATTTCTCGACATCCTCATCAACACTTATTATTTCTTGTTTTTTGGATGGTGGCCATTCTGACTGGTGTAAAGTGATATGTCACTATGGTTTTGATTTACATTTTTCTGATGATAATGATGAGCATCTTTTCATGTGCCTATTGGCCATCTGTGTGTCTCCTTTGGAAAAAGTGTCTATTTAATTACAAATATAGCAATATTCAGAGACAATTAATGAAGAGGGTGTGGAATAGGCAGAGGAAGGAAGGAAGACCTGGAAAGCTTCTGTAATTGAAACCAAAATTTTCCTCTGAATTTTTAGTAGTCAAATTAAAAGAAAAGCAGCACTTACAATAATCTCATTAGATAATAAAATAAAGTGCAATAACTCACTAAGAGAACAAATTTTTTTGCTGATTCTGATATTTGAGAGATACCACACTCTATATAAAGAAAGTACCTTTAATCATTATTTTCCTAAAGATGTAGAGGCCATCCATATGGCCACATTCATATAGCCATTCCTAATATCAACCCTTAATGAAAGTCAAGAAAAAAGGTTAAATCACAATTATTCCAAGGCAGTTGCATGCTAAGTAAAGCAAACCATCCTAGGTATATAGCTGTCTAGTATTTTGACATTAAGTTGGGCTAAGACTCAAAGAACTCCATTCTCAAGAAAGCCATTTTTTACATGTCTTTTTGTCTATTCTTTTATACTTGGTTGTTTTCACACTCTTTCTGTCATCCATGTTTTTCAATGTAGGTATTTTTTCCTGATACAAAGAAACCAGGTTTTATGGCTATTAGAGCATTCACACACATAAATGTATCTTGCATATAGTATAGAAGCCATATTCATCTACCAAGATAGGGGGAAGGATATTAAATGTAACAATAGAAATTCCAGTTGGGTTAAGACACACCTGTTTGTTGTAGGAGTTAGCAAATAATGCAATGAGTAACTAAATGCAGAGAACTATCCAATTTTCAGAGCCTTTAAAAAGAAAAACATTTAGTTTGGTATGGACTTGCATGTCAATGGCACAACCATGTCTTCTCCACCCTGGGAAAACTTGTTATGATTAATTTCTTAGAGTCTGTGGGCCAGGGTAATCATAATACCTGTCACCCAAACTGGGGCTTTGGAGAGTGAAAAGGGGCCTTTATTAATTATGGTGCCAGGGAAATAGACATAAATTGGCCTTGTCTTGGGTATTCTGGATTCATCCTGTGATCCCAGAAAAATTGGTTTGCTTTCAACTAATTAGCTATTTAAATAAATCTTTTTGATGTCTATAGCTTCTCTCTGAGGTGTTTCATTTACAGATGATTTAATTAGAGCTCTGTTGTAAAACTTTGGGCAGAAAAGAGTATTTACACATTCAGCTCCTTATGCCCAGAATGCTCTTTCTTGGATTATTTTCATCCTTCAGTTCACAGTGGAATTATCACCTTCTTACATAAACCTCACCTGATCACTCAGTCTAAAGTAGCCCCACAACCTGAGCTCCAAAGTAAACACAGAGAAGAATGCTCTAAATGTATTTATATTCTCTAAGCATGTAAATGTAGAGGGAATGATGTGGTTAGGAAAAACACCATTCTGAAACCATCACAGTAGTGATTAATTCAGGCAAAAATTATTAATGAGTGCTAAACTAATTTAATGAGAGTTGGTTAGGGGATAGATATTTTCATAGTCTCAAAGATTCTCCTCACAGTATTTAGAAATTCTCCCCATTATATTTAATAATTAAAAAGGGAAGAAAATCACTAAGGTTGAAATAATGGCAAAATTCCTTTAACCAAGTGATCAACATTATTATCAAAAGTGGGAAAAACTATTACAAGGTTTCTTTTGAGATTATGGACTGAGAAAGATATACTATCATGTATGTAATATTTCTTGAAAAATGAATAATCCAAATCTAATCATGATGGAACATTCAGACAAACCCATATTGGAGGATAGCTTTTCAAAAATGTCAATGTGATAAAAGACAAAGAAAAGCTAAAGCATTCCGTGTGAAACAGATTAAAATGCAACTAAATGCAACGTGTAATCCTGGGTTAGAAAAGGAAAGTTCTATAAAGGATATTATCAAGACGTTTGGTAAAATGTTCATATGGACTGTGTGTTATATCATAATGTATCAGAGGTAACATTCCTGAATTAGGAAATTATAGTGTGATTAAGAGAACTGTATTAAGAGATACATGCTGAACTGCCTAGTTGTGAAGGGTTGATTTCTGGAACTTACTCTTAATGGTTCTTCAGAAATTGGAACAACGTTAGTAAGAATGTATTAGTCTGCTCAGGCTGCCATAACAAAATACCTTAGAGTAAGTGGCTTAAATAACAGAAGTTTATTTTCTCACAGTTCTGGAGGCTGGAAGCGATCAGAGTGCCAGTATGATCAGAGTCGGGTGAGGGCCCTCTTCCGGCTTGCAGATGGCTGCTTGCTCACCATGTCCTCACAGGCAGAGAGAGAGCTCCGAGGTCTCTTCCACTTATAATCCTGTCATGATGGAACCACCCTTGTGACCATATCTAAACCTAATTATCTCCCAAAGGCTCTGTCTCCAAGTATCATCATGCTGGGAGTAGGACTTCAATATAGGAATTTGGGGGCATACAATTCAGTCTGCAGCAAATAACTAATAATATGTAAGTTTATATATATTTAAATTTATCTACAAATATATGCAAAATATATGCATATATATACACATACGTGTGTGTGTGTGTGTGTGTGTGTGTGTGTGTGTGTGTGTGTGTGTGTGTGTATGGATAGAGAGAGAGAGAGAGAGACAGAGGGTAAGAAGAAGGAGGAGGAGGAAGAAGGGAAAGAGAAAGATGGGGTTTGGGGGAAGAGACAACAATGTGGCAAAACATTAACAATGGGGAAATATAGGTGGAAGGGGATATGAGTGTTCATTGTAATGTTTTTGCAACTTTCCTGAATGGTTGAGTTTTTTAAAAATTAAAAATGTAATAAAAAATTGAATAGGGTCTCTCATCTTATTATTATCTCTCATAGTGCCATGTTCTTTTCCTGGAGTACTTATTACACTCTACAGCTCATTTATTTGCTTGTTTAATTGTTTATCATCCATTGACCAAATTTATCATTTTATGTATATTATTATGACTTTTTCTGTATTCCTTCTTTTGTAGTAGTTAAATGTAAAACCAGAAAAAAAAATGTGTTTAAAAGTAGCGTTTGCCAGTCTGGAGGAAAGAGTTGGATCCATAATCCATTAACAGGAATAACAAGAGGCGTCTTACCACTTACAAACTGACAAAAAGAAATTCAACTCTTCAAGCAAGAAATCTCCATTAATTTATTTTTCTGTGTTGTGGTGTGAACTATAATATGTAATCATCATCTTTCTATCCCGTTTTGGTAATTTCCTATGTTAACAGCGTATGTTAGTAATATGTTTCTTTCTTCAGCTTCTTTGATAAATTCTATATTGAGATATGAAGTAAGGCCACCAGGGCTGGAAAGATCACTGAGCTTATGGATTCACAAATTGAAAATTGGTGATATTGTTTGTCATACTCCTTTTCCAAAGGATTTATAACTCATTTAATTGCCTCATAATAACTGAGGAAGCATTAATTGTTTAGGATTAAAATTGTCATTAAAGATTATATATGCATATGTGTGTGTATGTGTGTCTATGTCCTGCCATGTATTTTATGAATCATTTATTTCAATGGCTTCTAACACAGGGGCCACTGACCTTAGTCAACTATGGAATTAGTGCAGGTTTTCCAGAAATATGTCTTTTTGGCGCATTGCCTAAACACCAAGTTAATAGCCTTTTCATATACAGTTTTCAATGGTATAGAGATTAATATTATGACAGCTAAAATCCATTTTTGAAAGTGTTCATAATTCATGGCACCAATTTGCCATGTATTTCTTAATAAATATTTAATTTCCAAATCTGATCCTGTAGGAGTCTAAGTAAATTAAAAATTTTAAAGAGGTCCTCAGTTTTTGTCTCTGAGGAGAGAACAAAATGAAATGACTTTGGAGCAGGGAGCTATTATTTTAATATGAAGGAAATATGACAAACGATATTTGTTACAATGTTGTATAGTGTTCTGAATGATTAAATATGTTTTACAATGCTTTAATATTTAAAAAACATACTTGAAAACATGGATACATTTATCTAATTTAGCTTTCTATCCAAGAAGTTCTCAAACTGTGGTCCAGAGTTTCTGGGATTCCTGACAAACTTTGATAGGGTCAAACTCTTTTCAGTCTCTTCTCTCATGAGTTTCCAGAGACTCCCCAGCATGTGATACTGCAGCAGATGTAATGCACAAGCAGATGTAAAGATCCAGCTATCTTCTATAAACCAGAAATTAGAGATTTGTAAAAATATAAAACAGTGCCACTCTTTCACTATTTTCTGTATTAGAAAATATAGTTATTTTGTAAATATATTGTTTCATGAACATATAGTAGGTTTATGACTAAATGGATAAACAAATGTTTTTAAATATTCTCCATTTTAATTTCTGATGTGGTAAATATTGGTATATTAACACATATAAACAAAGTTCTTCAAGATTCTCAGTATCTTAAAAGTGTGAAGAGGCCATGAGACCAAAAAGCTCTAGGACCTCTGGTTTAGTTCATATAAATGCACTCTCTACCATGCTTCTAGAAGGAGGTCATCCCTAGTACTTATTTGGTGATTCCAACTCCAAGACATTAATTTTCAAGTTTCAAAAATAGAACACTCTACAGTGTTCTTAGTTTTTGCATCTCAAGCCCTATAACTCGTTTGGTAACATGAGAAAGTAAAAGCTTACTAAGCAGTGTTCTCCCTCTTTTTATTTCCAAAGAAGTAACTCAGTAAGCAATCAAAATTGGATTCTTTGTTAACAATTTCAGTATCCCTTTCATTCCACCAAATATACATGTCTATAAGAAGGAAGTACTATATGACTGGTGATTTCCTTCATTCCGACTTTATAGAGACTTGAACATATCTTAGTTATCAGGCTAGCAATAATAATAATGTAATACTAGATTTCATGGTCATATAGCTAATTACTGTGTGGATGTCCTCTTGACATCAATTTTCATTTACTCTCATGTTTATTAATGTCACATATTACTCCAGTGTGACCTAGTGGTAAGTATAGACTGGATCAAAGGGGTTGGATTTGCCATTTGTATGTGTGAGATGATGCTCCGTATCAGAATGGTTCCATTCAGCAAGAGAATAAGCATGCTGCTCTGCAGGAGAAGGTAAGGGAAATGAGTTCCACCTCTCAGAATGCCTCTTTATCTACCAAACAAAGAAATAATGCATCATTGTTTACACTTCCTTTCTCCTGGTGTGATATTTTTGTATCACTCACTCCAGAACATGAACAGGAAACCCAAGAAGATGTGCAGATCTGATATATTTTAGGTCTTAAGCAAGAATTCTGGTGAGGATGGCCAGGTGGTAGTTACACATGTGGGAACAAAGCTCTGCAAAAGCATGTTAAAGTCATTGCAGTAGCTCAGCTTACCTACAAAGACACTAATGGAGAAATAGAAGGAGGTCAAAGGCAGACTCCAGACAACTTCTTTTATGTAAAGTGGGCAAGTGGAGGGAGAATTGTTTGCTTACCACCTTATTGTGAACTCCTCTTGGGTAGGGGCTTGCATGGTTTCTGGTATATCTGGAATGGAGAATCAACGAATGAACTAAGCCATTAGATAAAATAAAAAAAGGAAAATATAGTTATATGGCAATTAAGAGAATAGTTTAAAAAGCTGCGGGTGAGGAGTGGGTAAGAATAACTAACATTATACCTTGCTCTTGAGAAGTTGTGCAAAATGAGCACTATTAAAATGTTTCTGAACATGGTTCTAAAGAGTTTATTTGTGGCTGTAGGAAAAGTCTTCAATAGAATGGTGTAGAGTGTGAAGAGAACCAGGAGCAAACTGACTGTAAAGAAAATGTATGAGACTATATGGTGAATACAAATTGTTCTTTCAAGAATTTTGGTGAAGTGTAGAGGCTATAGCTATTTGAGTACATAGTAGGTACAGGTAATTTTTGAATACTTTGTTTTTGGATCTTTAGGGTGAAAGATATGACAACTTTTCCCTTACAGTTTAAAAATTAGGAATAGTGGAGGAAACAGAATGGAATGGGATAATGTACACCTAAGTATTTTTAAACTTTTATAAGCATAAGAAAATGAAACTCAAATTTAAAAATGTGGATATAATAATTAAAGATGTTATGAACCCTTCTATGATTAGGAAGATATGTTTTCCTTCTTTTATGTTCTCAATCATAGAAACAATTCATGCTAAATTAGGGTGATTCAAGGATAATCAGATTTGACCTCAGCCACATAGACCTAATCTGGGTCATCCCCGTCCCTTTGTGAAGTTTCCTACTCTTGCTTAAAGGAGATCAATACTAGCTCTTCTCTGCTTCTTTTCTTTGTTTCATAGCTTTGAAGTAGGGGGAAAAAAACAAGATCTTTTATTGGTCTGTATTCTTAATTGTAAAAATTTTCTATAATTTGGGGAGTTTGGAAGGAGAAGAAGGGCAAGGAGAAAAGTAGGTTTTATAAAATGTAAGAAGAGAAGGAAGAGAAATATTTGCACACTTCATTTCCTCCTTTTACACACTGTTGGGTCTCTCCAGTATCGTGGACACTCAGCATGTACACCAGTATTACATCACTTGGTTTTTTAGATACCAAGCAGAGTTAATTACACGAAATCTTAGTTGACTAGGATGTGCTACACTCTCTCAAATTGGACAGAAAATGCATGTATTCTCTTCCTCTGATTCTTGAATCCTTTGAAGTCACCAAGGATATCTTTAGTTGTACAGGAAGAAAACATAAGTCACAAATAATTCTTTATATAATAACCTGAGATCACTCTTTGTCCTAACCTTTCATTGCTTAACACAGTTTGAACAGAGGAGTAAAGTCATATAGGTAATGCAGATTAAATATACTTTTCAGGTGGAAGCCACAAAATATTATAGCTGAATATCCACTTTTGAATACATGTGCTGCTCTGGAGCAAATAATCCCAAAATCTGTATGGAAACACAAAGACCCTGAATAGCCAAAGCAATCCTGAGAAAGAAGAACAAAGCTTAGGTATTATACTCCCTGAGTGCAAGCTATTCTAACAAAGCTACAGTAATCAAAACAGTATGGTACTGACACAAGAAAAGACTCATGTATCAGTGGAACAGAATAGAGAGCCCAGATATAAACTCACACATATATGGTCAATTCATACATGATAAAGGAATCATGAATATACAGTGGGGAAAAGACAGCCTCTACAACAACTGGTGTTAGGAAAACTGGACAGCTAATGCAAGAGAATGAAACTGCATTACTGTTTAACTCCAAACACAAAAGTAAACTAAAAATGGATTAAAGACCTAAATATAAGTCATGAAGCCATAAAACTCTTAGAATAAAACATAGGAAAAATCTCTTGAACATAAGCATGAGCAATTTTTTTCCTGGACATATCTCCTTGGTCAGGGGAAACAGAATAAAAAATGAACAAGGAGGACTACATCAAACTAAAAAGCTTCTGTACAGCAAAGGACACCTTCAGCAGAACAGAAAAACAACCTGTAGTATGGGAGAACATATTCATAAATGATTTATCCAATAAGGGGTTAACATCCAAAATATATAAAAAGCTCATATGCCTCAACACCCAAAAAAATCAAATAACCCAATTTAAAATGGGTGGAGGAGCTGAACAGGCATTTTTCAAAGAAGAAATACAGATGCCCAACAGGCACATGAAAAGATGCTCCACATCCATCGCTAATCAGGGAAATGCAAATCAAAGCCACAATGAGATATCACCTCACACCAGTTAGAATGGCCACTATCCAAAAGACAAGAAATAAGAAGTGTTGCAGAGGATGTGGAGAAATGGGAACCCTCCTACACTGTTGGTGGGAATGTAAATTGGTATAACTTCTATGGAAGGCAGTATGGAGGTTCCTCAAAAAACTAAAAATAGAAATACCATTTAACCTAGTAATTCCACTTCTAGGAATTTACCCAAAGAAAACAAAATCATTGATTTGAAGAGATATATGCACCCCTATGTTTATTGCAGCACTATTTACAATAGCCAAAACATGGAAGCAACCAAAGCATCCATCAATAGATGAATGGATAAAGAAGAGGTAGTACATATACACAATGGAGTATTATTCAGCTATAAAAAGAAAGAAATCCTGCCATTTACAACAAGATGATGGACCTAGGGGTATTATGCTAAGTGAAGTAAGCCAGGCAGAGAAAGAGAAGTAGCATATGATTTCACTTATGTGTGGAATATTAAAACAAAACAAAAAAGGAACAAAATAGCAGTAGACACACAGACACTGAAAAGTGACCAGTGGTTAGCATGGGAGAGAGTTTGGATGAGGGGGCTAAAAGGTGCATAAAAATTTCTCAATTATAAGATGGTCACAGGGGTAATAGTACAGCATGGAGAATATAGCCAATGATTCTGTAACGTCTTCCTATATTGACAGATAGTAACTGCACCAGTGTGGGTGAGGATTTAATAATAAGGGTAACTGCTGAGCCACTGTGTTGTACATTTGATACCAATATAAGATTGTATATCTACTATACTGCAATTTCTTTTGAAGTCCTGCTTTATATTACATATGTTTTTATCTGATAATGTTGACAATTGTTGTACTTACATATAAAATTCATATTTATCTCTACTGCATTTATTCATTTCAGTTCATTCAGCCCATGGACATTTTCTTTACTTTTTTTATATCATAATTCTGTTATTTAATAGATGAGTTGCTTGAACAAGCTTTGGTAGGTCACTGACTTCAGCAGGTCACTATGTCTTCACCCAACATATTAATAAGGGTGACAATAGAGTCTAGTACTGGATCTAGAAAATGTCTGGATAGTTGGTATTAATCTTTTAAACAGCAGTCTTAGCTCATGGCCATTCTAGCAGGTATAAACTCAAATAATTATATTATAATCTACTGCTTATTTCATTTGGTATTTAAACCCATCATATGAGATATTCACAAATGAAATATTAATGATTGTATTCATTCTCTCTACATCATCCTCCCAGGCATGTTAGGCCCTGGATAGCAGAGTAGCACTAGCACAAATAAATATTTGCATTGGTGGTCAGAATCAAGAAAAATTATAGGATGTGAACCATATAAATGATATGGAAAAAAACACATGTGTCTATTAAAGGCCTTGCCAATAGTTTCTAGGAGTTGATGGTAATATTGTAATTTATAGTAAGAAGTTTATATTTGGTTTTTGTTCTGTTTCTAGCACATAGTTTTTAAAACTGTAGAAGTTTCCTAGGTTATGAGATAGAAGTGTCTTTTGTTATGTTAATGACGTGACTTCTGGCACATGACGATAGCAGCTAGAAGTTGAACTAATCTCCAATAGCCAATGATCGACTCAGTCATGCCTATGTAATGAAGCCTTTATAAAAACTGAAAATAATGGGTTTGGAGAGCTTCTGGGTGGAGGTGCTGAGACAGTGGTATCCCTGAAGAGGGCATGGCAGCTCCACAGCCCTTCCTGTATACTTTGCCCTGTGAGCCTCTTCCATCTGTTATGAATTTTATCCTTTTATAATCAACCAGAGTTCTGTGAGCTACTCTAGCAAATCCACTAAACCGGAGGAGGGGCCCTACGAACCTCTGATTTATAGTCCATCTGTGTCAGAAGCCCAGGTGACAACCTGACCTTGCAACTGACACCTGAAGCTGTGGGGCAGGGGCAGTCTTAGAGGACTGAGCTCTTCACCTGTGGAATCTGATGCTATCTCCCGATAGATAGTGTAAGAATTGAGTTGAATTCTTAGACATCCTGCTGCTGTTTTAGAATTGCTTGGTGGTGGTGGGAGAAATCTCCACACATTGAAATTGGTCTCAGAACACCGAAAGAGTGATGAATTAGAAAATTACCAAATATGGCAGTTACCCTAATGGTACCTCCCTATCCATGGGTGAAGAATTTGATAATCCATTAGAAAATGAACAACAACAACAAAAAACAACCTCTATCTCTGTTCTCCACTTTTATTTTTCAGGCTATACTTTTCACTAAGCATTTAGAACTCATGCCTACTGCTTGATCGCAGAGTGAATTTTCATGGTTATACCTCTCCCAACACTTTACCTCCCCCAGCACTTTTCCAATCCTGGTTTTACTCTCATATGTGGCCTTTCAGTTCTATCTTCCCCACACTCTGTGCATCAGTGTTAGCACCCACCACCAGTGCCAGCCCTGGAAACAGCCCACGTTAGTATACTAGATTCTCTGCTTATTTAGAGTGAGAGTTTGGGCAAGTATGCTCAGGGAGGAAAAACAGGATGAAGAGAAGTTTCAAAACTGCCTCATTAGAAACTGCATATACTAGAGAAGGTTGAGGGAGTCACAGTAGTTGTTTAATGAACACAACATGAAAATATTAGAAATCTAGATAATGGCTTTAAACTTAGATGTCCCAGTGGAAATATGATGGGCTTCCACTCTTTGTCTTTCAATTTTATGAAGACGGTTTGGAAGAATATGAAAGCACCACATCAACCATAGCTGACATTTAGCAATTTTCTTGGAAAATAAGTCCAAAAGATAATAAAAGGGAAAATCCATTTAGGGGAGTTTGGGAATTATCTCCAGGCTCAAAGATAGTCCCAGATCAGACCTCAGTCTGTAGATCAATAATTTCCCATGGATCAGATCACTCTTTCTTTTCTGAGCCACTTGTGCACAATATATAAAACTGAACTTTAAAGCTGTTTTTTTTCAGTCTATATATTATTGACCCCAAAGACTCTAAAGGATTATTGGTGTATGGTGAGCTATTGTCCTGTTACTCCAATAAAATTACATAGGGTTGACATTTGGAATAATCAGGTTTAGGTTGTTGCTAACAGTCCTGCTAATCATGGCTTCTCAAACTAACAGGTCAAATTATGAAACTATAGTCACCAAAGAGCCTCAACCAGAATTTTATGCTTTGACATATTCATGATGACAATTTTCAGATTTACATTTTGAAGTCCTAATTATTGTAAATATCTTTATGTTTAACAGTTCCTCATCTCTGATGGAGGCAAAGACCCTTTGAACCCAACGGGCCTTTCCTTCCTGTGATAGACGGCTCCCCTAACTTCTGCATAGGAAACAGGTGCCAAATTATTGTGACCAAAGAAAGGTATGGAAATATTAAGTCCAGTTGATCTGACCACCTTCCTTATTGTGCAATGCTATATTTAACTGTCGTTGCTGTTGTTAGCCCTTCTTGTACATTATACAAATGATTATTATATAACTATTTATGAATTAATAGTGCATCCAAATCCTAGGAGTATTTCAGACTTTTTCCATAAGTGTTTATAATTGAAATAAAATAATTCTGTGTTACAGGTAGAAGTAAGTTTAGAAATCATTTCCTTATAACTTATTTTACAGATAAGTAAACTGAAGCCTAAGGTTAAAAAATAATAATAAAAGCAAAACTTAAATTCTTGTTCCTTAACTTTTTACTGATAGTTTTTCTACTTCTACACACTGAGTCCCTTTTTTATAAATGGAGATACTTATCATTCTCAAGTTCCAATATCATTTACTTAGGAACAAAGGCTCAATTTAATCATCCAAGTCCATGAAATTTCAGCAAAAACATTTTTAAATAGCATTTCAGTTTTACAATTTAAAAATAGGGTCCATTATTTTGAAGCTGGTAAATCACAGGCATTGTAGATGATCCCTTATGCATGCTCATGACTATACCAGCAATTCCTTACCAAAAACAAATGTACATATGTATGTATTTATCTTCAAGGAATGTCACCCATAAAGATGGAATCCTAAAATGTAGTATATTTTTAAACTACCAGAAGTGGCACTCATGAAAAGAAAACCTATACTTAGAATGGTAAATATTCAAGTAGATTAATAAAACAACTGGAGAAACTGGAAAGGAGGTTTGTTCCCTTTTGTTTTCTTTCAAGGGCAAGGTGGAAAGGGAGCTGTGAGGTTCCTTGGTTCCATATTGAAAGCTCTTTGATTCACAAGCTGATGTAATTTTAATTGTGTATATCACTCTTATCTTATAGAATATTTCAGGAGGTGTTTCCTCCTGTCTGGGTCTG
Source organism: Smutsia gigantea (assembly GCA_032199065.1). Lineage (NCBI taxonomy): Eukaryota > Metazoa > Chordata > Mammalia > Pholidota > Manidae > Smutsia > Smutsia gigantea. Next base: position 136,373 of record JAVSCE010007381.1, on the reverse strand, counting down.
TTAACATGTTCACACAGCATGCCATCTGAGAAGGAATTTTTCCTGGCGGCCATGACCTAATTTCAAGGTTCTGGCAGACAACCTGACAGCCCAGATCTTCCTACTTAGCATATTAATCACCTACATTTTTAGCATGCAGCCACGATATAAGGAAGCCTGTGAACGATTTGCCAGCTTTTCTGAAATCAGGCTGATTGCACCCCTGTAAACCTCAGATTTTCTGTGCATAATTTCTTTTTCACAAGGCGTCTCTGTGCTTCCAAAGTTTCTGACTGCTTTTTGACCTGAACATGTGCTATGCATAATGGAAAGTGATTGGATTCCAGAAGATGCCAGAGTTTACTAGCATTGTGCCTAAGCAGAACTTTTTGTAGGTTACTTTTATTTCTTTAATTTTCTTTCACACTTGTTCTTGTAATACAAGGAAGGGTATTTCTTTCCTCTAAGAGCAGAAATAAATGCATATGCAGACCCAAATCGGCCACTGTAGTATTACTCTCTTTTCTGATCATGGGCATTCTTTGTGACAGAATGAGAGAAATCTTAGTGAATTGATATTCAAAATCTTATTACTTATGTTGCAAAAAATGTAAGAGTGTGAAAATAGAATTTACTGGATCAGAAAGTATTTGGGCTTGCATAGAATGTTTTATTTCTTGGAAAATATTGTTACATATTGACTTTCTTTGCATTTTCAATAAGTAGGAAATAAAACAGACTGTTCCTTCCACTAGGAAATATTGTTCTTAAGCTAATTCCATTGACTTTTAACTTGCCTTGTTTTTTCTGATGGCATGATTTTTGGCCAAAACATTCTTTTTCCTTTAAGTAGTCTTAGGCTACTAGCTATCCAAAAGGAAGTTTAGTAATAAGCACTGGTGTTTTTTTGTTTTGTTTTGTTTTTTTGTTAAGGTATCCTTGACATACATTTTTATGAAGGTTACATAAGAAAAACAATGTGGTTATTACATTCACCCTTATTATCGAGTCCCCACCCCATACCCCACTGCAGTCACTGTCCATCAATGTAGTAAGATGCCACAGAGCCCCTATTTGTCTTCTCTGAGCTACACTGTCTTCCCCGTGACCTCACACACACCATGTGCACCAATCATGATACTTCACAATCCCCTTCTCCCTCCCTCCCCACCCACATCCCCCACTCCTCCCCTTCTGGTAACCACTAGTCCCTTCTTGGAGTCTCTGAGTCTGCTGCTATTTTGTTCCTTCAGTTTTGCTTCATTGTTATACTCCACAAATGAGGGAAATCATTTGGTATTTATCTTTCTCTGCTTGACTTATTTCACTGAGTATAATACCCTCCAGTTCCATCCATGTTGTTGAAAATGGTAGGATTTGTTTCTTTCTTATGGCTGAATAGTATTCCATTGTGTATATGTACAACATATTCTTTATCCATTCATCTACTGATGGACATTTTAGGTTGCTTCCATATCTTGGCTATTGTAAATAGTGCTGTGATAAACATAGGGGTGCATATGTCTTTTTGAATCTGAGAAGTTGTTTTCTTTGGGTAAATTCTTGGGGGTGGAATGGAATTCCCGGGTCAGATGGTATTTCTATTTTTAGGTTTTTTTTTTGTTTTTAATTATCAAGTTGAAAGTTTCATTTCTCTTTGAGAGTTTAGCTAAAGGTCAGTGTTAAAACGATTGGAAAAGCAAAGGACAGTTCTGAGAAATCATGTATTTTTTTCCCCCTCTATTTCTTGTTTTTTTTCTGGTTGTGAATATCTTTCCCTAGGGGCATTTAAGGAGGGATATAAGGAGAAGGACTCACCAAACAGGGCTGATTTGAAGCGAGAGGCAACTGACTTAGAAAGAAGGCAGAAGAATTATATGGTGGTGTCAAAACATTGAAAATTATCTGAAGATAAAAGATTGAGTATGTGCAAGACTAGATTTCTTAAAGACTCCTAGCTAAAGTTTGTGATTCTTTGTTCTCCTAGCCCCTAAGATAGCCATATTTTACCTTTTTATACATAAAAATGACTTCCAGTCTTATTTGATTACAAACTGAATTACTCTGTCACAGGATGACAAGCAATGACAAATAGGTTCCACATAATGAAAAATCTGGCCAATCCCATATTCTCAGTAAAAGGTGGGAAGATGTGGGCTATAGTACTGCCCATCTCTATTATATAATTAGGCCATCTGGAAAGTCTTACATTTGGCAGGGCAATGTAAGTTCCAGGGTAATTTTTCTGACTAGCAAGGCAAGGCCTGTGTAGCAAAAATTGGAAGATCAATTAAATTACAGGAAAGACTTGCATAATATAAATGTGTTTTGCCCACTTGTCAACATGGGTAGAGACATTCATATTCTAGTAAGAGCAATGACAGAATTCATTTTCGGACTCTATAGACTTTTAAACAGAGGCAACAAAAATCATCAAAATGATGGGTTTTTGCTCTTTGGTTAGTTTTTATAAACCTGGACAGTCTTTCTGTACATTGCAAACTCTAAAACCACATTGACTTTAAGCATTAGCTAAACTGCCTGGGCACTCTTTATAAATACAACTCAGTCCTGGAGGTAGTAAGGATTACTAGGCCAGGGATATGGTATCCGAGGTAAACAATTGTCTTAGTCAATTTGTAGTTTCCCATTTGTCACATAAAAGAGAGTCAATAGCTATTTGAATTAATGAATGTGTAAAGCTGTGAATTGAATAGATTTTTCTCTAGAGAGGAGGATAAGTGACCTGAATTCTTGTGAGAGTCTAAATGATAGTCATCATTAACTAGTTAAATTTGCATGGCTTGAAAGGGGGGGGGAAATTGAGGATGAAGAAAGGACATTTTTACTGTACTTAAGTAGGAGATGCCAATATGTCATATTTTTAGTTTGAACTCAAAAAAGAAAATGAGTTTTCCTGCAAAAGAGGAAAATGTAAATCTGTCTCCTTCACCATATGCCACAAGAAGAAAAAAAAAAACAGATGTCAGAGAACACAGGCTGACGGGAACAGATTAGTTATAAGGACCAGAGTCCATCCCATTTACAGATCAACAATAAATCAAATTCAATATTTAATAAGCATATGAGAGGAGGAAAGGTGTTGTAAGATATGTATTTAAAGTGAACTTAACCTGCAAGTACATGTGTCTACAGACATTTAGATTAGTTCTCACCCCTGGGCCCTAAACACACTATTTCATTTATCTGAAAATTCTGTTTTCTACTTATCCTTAGTACTGTTCTAATTTGTCCTCTAGAATGCATGTGAGGCATCACCTCCTGAAACCTCCCCTGATTTCCTGGAACTCCCTTCCCACATCCTCTAGCAGAATATCACACATGCCTCTCTTTCTTCATTTGCTTTTACTCCAGCTAGAATTTGAGCACCTGAAGGCATAGACTGTCTTGTTTGTAAGAGCTCCCCCAGCTTCTAGCACAGCACTTGACACCAGATAATAAACAAATGTTTATTATTATTTGTTATGACATTCAGTAACAAGAACACATCATCAAAGAAATGAAATTGTCTTTTGCAGAACAGGCATTTTTAATTTTAATGAAACCCAGCTCAACAATTATTTCTGTCATGGATCATTCCTCTGATGTTGTGTCACCATACCTAAGATGTTTCCTTTCCTTTTTGTGTTTTGTTTGTCTTTTATATTGCTGTTTTGTACATAAATGTAGTCATAATTTGCAGTCCTGGATGAAGTTTTCTTCTTTAAGTGAAGTTTTAACTCTACTTCTGGATAAAGTTTAGAGGTAGAGTACTTTGATTTAATTAGGAATTGAGCTGATTTATACTGAGACTTCAGTCATTGTACAGAATACTTTTGATACCTACCAGAATTTTTTTGGTCTTATTTATGTCTGGGACCCTAAATTACTTGCTCTGCTCTACCCAGTTAACTAACTCCATAGATTCTTGTTTTCTTTCTGGATTGTTTTTCTATCTCTGGCTTCTTTTGGGTTGAATTGTATTATTTATTATCTACATTCCTCTGCTACCTGTTACCTTGTTAGTCACATGATCTTTAACTTTTATTTCATTAGTTGTCTTAGAGCTTAAAGTGCAAATCCTTGTCAAACTTGAATAGTACTTGGTATTTTTACCTTCTTTACAGAAAATATAAGGATTTTAGGACACTTTAAGATTTACCACCATCCTGACTTACTTCCTGATATTGGGTATTTTTAATCATGTAAGGATGATTAGTGTTATTTCTCAAGGCCAATATTCATTTAGCTTTGCCCACATATTTAACATATTTCTTTGCTCTTTATTTCTTCATATAACTCCAAACCTAGATTTTGGGCCATTTTCCTTCTACCTGAAAAACACCCTTTAATATCTCATAAAACATGAGTCAGCTGGTGGTTGGTTCTTTTAGTTTTTGTTTGTTGTTTGTCTGAAAATATCTTTATTTACCTTCTTTGCTTAAGGAGATTTTTCTTAGGTTTCGAATTCTGGGTTGGTGGTTATTTTCTTTTAACCCTTTGCCTTCTTTTTTTTCCCCTTGTTGACATACCAGTTTGGTTAAATATTTAAATGTTTTTCATGTTATATGTGGAAAATTAAAACACAATTTAAGACAATATGATTTAATTTCCTTCAGCAAGAATTAATTTTTCTCTGATAGATGGTTATGAGTGCCAAGACCTAGGGAACATCTCAAGCCAGTTTCAGGTACCGGGTTAAGTCAAAGCTTACTACCCATAAAGGATAATACTTTGCATTTTAAACTCAAAGTGGAGAATTGTACCAGACCTCTTTACTAGTGGTGGGGTTTTGGTTCCAATTTTGGTTCTTCTAACATATAAGACAGCCTTAACCACTACTGTTTTTTAGCTACTCAATCTCCTCTTTTGACACCAGCAGTCACTTCATGGGGAAAAGTGACATTAAATGTTAGACTCACATTTCATAGTGTCTTAGACTTTGGCCTATAATTCTTTAGCACCATGTTTATTCTCCCACACTCTCACACAGATGTTTTCCCCTCTTTATCCTGCTTTTGCAACTTCCCTCATTGGATGAAGTGGTATAAATGACCTATTCTCCAGTTTTCCTAAACTAATCAGAACTGGGTCCACATATGCCCTCATCTGTTCATGCTGCTATAATAAAATACCAGAGATGAGGTAGCTTTTAAACAGCAGAAATTTATTTTTCACTGTTTTTGGGTCTGGAGGGCCAAGATTAGGGTACCAGTATGATTGGGTTGTGGCAAAGGCCATCTTCTGGCTTGCATACTACCAGCCTCTCATTGTACCCATATGCAGTAGCAGTGGTTAGAGAGTTCTGTGGGGCCTCTTTAATAAGGGCACTAATCCCAATTATGAAGGCTCTGCATATGACCTAATCACCTCCCAAAGGCCCCACCTCTTAATACCATCACCTTGGAGATTAGAATTTCATCACATGAATTTTGGGAGGACACAAACATTCAGACCATAACTCGGTACTCTTCTGTAAATAGTACGATCAAGAATAGCCTGCGTGTTTCTAAATCCAACTGTCTACTTTCATTTCTCATGTTATTTGATCTATGTAGCATTTATCACAACTAATTACTATTATCTATCATCTAAACTGAGATAAATTTGAGAGTAATAAATTGACACTATTAGTAACTGAATTTGGCCAACAGTCACAAGCTGGTAGTGTTGCGGACAAACTGGGGCGAATGGTTACTCTCTTCATATTGCCTACAAGACTTCACACTTTCTTCTACCTCAGTAGTTGCTTATTTCAGTATCTTCCCTTTTCTCCTGACGATGTTTACGTTTTCAGAGTTCTGTCTCTGGTTCTCGTCACTCAATCTATACTTATTCTACTTACTCTTTCACTCAGTCTTATTTTAAATGTCATTTCAATGCCAATGACTCCAAAATTCATTTTCTGAGCCCAGACCTATTTCCCAAATCAATGTTAATACACAACTGTCTGCTCAACAATTCTACTTGACTTTCTAATAAGTATCTAAAACTCGACACGTCCAAATTTCAGTTCTTCCGAGCCTACTTTACTTTCAGCCTTCCTTGTCTCAGGTGATGGAAAATTCATCCTTCCAGTTTCTCAGGTCAATATCACTGTGGTCATCTTTGACTTCTCTTTTTCTTTCATACTCCAGATTCGGTCTGCACAAATCTTGTTGATGCTTCCTTCAGAATATATTCAGAGCTCAACTAATTTTCACTATTTTTGCCACTACTACCTTGATCTATGACACATCATCCATGCCCTGAACAATTACAATAGTTTTTTAACTGACTTCTTTTCTTCTGCCTTGGGTCCCATATCCTCCTTAGTCTATTGTCAATGCATCACTCAGGATGAATTCTCATAAAACTGAAAATCATGACACACCTCAGCCCACATCGCAGAATAAAAGGTTTATTTGACCTACAATGCCCTTCGTGCTCTAGGATCTTCCAATTTCTCTGACCTTATCTCTATCACTGTCTCTTTCTTAATGCAGTGGTTTCATATGTCTTATGCGTACCAGTCATGCTCCTACTTGAGGGCTTTTGCCCCACCTGGCATGCTTCCCCTTAGATAGCCTCTCTCATCTCTTTCAAGTACTTGTCCACCTTAGGATCACTGTAGCAAAAGTTGTGATCTGTACCCCGCTGCTAGCACTCCCAGTCCTCCTAACTTGCTCCTGAATTTCTTTTTCCCATAATACTTCTCACTTTCTATTACACTGCTCCAGTGCGGATTCCCAAGCTCCTCAAGGGCAGCCATCTGCACCTGTTCATCTACTCATGGATCCCAAGGGCTTTGAAGAATATCTGGTGCAAAGCAGTTTTCAACAAATTTTTGTAAAACAGCTTAGTGAAATATGCTTAGTGATACTAAAAATATCACCTGCTTCTTAGTGAAAAACAATTAAAATATAATATCAAAAGGCTCAGAATTGTATATCTTAGTTTTGTTTGGGTTTGTTGAGAGATTTTTTTTAACTCCACATTATAGGTTCCCTTACTTTTAATAAGTCATTTATTGCTTTTCATCAAATTCTGAGGTAACTCAGAATTGTTATATGGATGCCACATTTGGATAGACTTTTCTGAATATTATTTGAAGATTTTGGTGCTCAGTGGACAAAAGATAGGGAAGCAATATTCCTTAATGAATCCTTCTAGATACAGGTTATTTTTTTCAGGGTGAATTAGACATTTTATTTGTAACACTGGCATCAATTACCTATGTAATTTAAGTAAGGACTATCTTTTGAGCAACTTGTATGAATCAGGCACTGTGCCAAGCCCTTTTACTTAAATAACTGTATTTATCTCAATGAAATAATTTGATATATTTATCAACAACCCTTTGATACCTTTATTACTATTTCTGCTTTACAGACGAGAAATTCATAGCTAGTTAAGGAGCTATGCCATTTGACATTTCGACTTACTATTTTTCTATTCTGTAAATGAGGTTTGGTCTTTGACCCCTCAGATTCTCAGTTTAGGGGACAGAAAGTTAACACACTTGCTAGGAATGTAACTTCGGCCAGTCACTTTATTTCCTTGGGCCATAGTTTTCTTGTGTGTAAACCAAGAGGATTATAATGACTACAGTTTTTATGCAGAGATCATCCCGATTCCACCAGACCAGAATAGATATAAAGGAGTTCAGAGTCTGCCTCTGATGTTTCATTTGACTTTTCTTTTTGCTGACTTTCTCAGGCTGCCATAAATTTTCCCATTTTTCCAAAGGCAAGAAAAAAAGTTGGTAGAGTGTAGCAACAAATAATTATATTAGGAGTTCTCAATATACATATAATTCATTTTTTGATGTGAAAGTAATTATTTTATTGAATCCCAGACTGCCAGGACTTAAGTAATTATAGCAAACAAATTCCAGCATGTTTAATCATTTAAAATTGACTTTTTTCTTCCACAATATTTTGTTCTAGCCTTTAAGCAATCCTATGAGGTAGTAATTATTATAGTCAGGTTACAGATGAGGAAATAGACTCGGTAAAATATCCTATCTGCCCAAGACTTTACTGCTACAGAACAACTCCAAATATATCACTTTTCTCATACCACATGGCTACAAATAAAAAATGAAAATCTGCCACTGAGTTTTCTGTTATGTTTGACATAGAAAGGAATAAATAGTAATGGAGCAATTTTCTTTAGAGAATATATGGCAATTTAATTGAGCTTTACCAATCTTAACACCAAATGTCCCTCCTTTTGTTTGAAATGAATTATTTTTGCTTCATAAGTAACATGAAATATTCTTTTTTGATAACTCTGCAACTGCTTTCTTTATCCAATTTTATTTTTAAGTAAAAATCAGAACACTTTTTCTTTGCCATATTGATGTTGATTTGTTGATTTTTTTTTAACCTGGAAAATTTCTCAGTAGGGTGTACTATTTTACATATCTTCACAGATCATATTTAAGAGAATTTTGGCATGGTAACCCTAAAAATTAAACTCATGCTTTTCAATGTATCTACTTTCACATCAACATTGTTGATCAGTTTTCCATAATATATTTTGTGGAATTTAAAAAATTTTTCTTTATCATCGAGTAATATTTCTCATAAAAAATTTAAGAAATACATATCAATAAAAACTAGAAAGTAAGATACCATTATTATCTTTGCATTAGAGAAAATAACAGTGAACATTCTGATGATTATCCTATTATCTATGAATTCTGTATTTTAATTATAAAAATGGGATCCAGCTGTGCATACATTTTTAAAATTTTCTTTTTCTACCTAAAACATATCTTTAACTTCTCCCCTAAGTAATTACATATTTTTCTACCATGTTGGTTTTTTGCTATATTTGCATCTAGCATTATTTTTCTTCTGATTGCTCTGTTTTGACATCTGATATAATTACTATGCAGAATTTTGTTTTTTTATTCTCTCTCCTGTCCTTAAAAAACATTTTCATGGTAACACACTCAGAAAAATGCATAAAATATAACTGAACAGCTTAATTTGTTATTTTAAAGTAATCTTGTGTAAACACCATACATAAACATAACCCTGATGCATCGCCACTTAACATTTAGTGCTCTGCCAAACGCAGATGGAAGCCACTCACCTAAGGTAACTGGACACAGCAACTTACAGGCGCGTTTAGAGAAAGAGACTCTAATTAAGGAATCCGAAAATTAACAGTCAGAAGGGTAGGAAGAGAAAGAACAGGAGAGGATAGTGGAGGCAGATAAAAAAGAGTTGAAAACATGGGAAAAAGTAGCACAAACCTCAAGATGGTCAAAGACATTCAGCAAGATGAAGGCTGAGACTCATCCACTGGATTTGGAACTTAGAAAGACATTGATGACATTTCTGCAGCACAGTCTTGGAATAAGTAAAGAAGGTCATCAGACTGGAATGGAGTAGATAGAAGGTATAGAGTCTTCTTTCAAGAAGCTGAACAGAGAAAGAAAAGAAACAGAAGACAATGTTTAGACAGGACAATTTAATCACAGAAGCTTATGGAAGTCTTGTTTGCTTGTTTGTTTTTAAGAGAACAGAGGTTTAAGTATCACAAAAGACTGAGAAAAAAGCCAGCAAGCAGTAAAGTGATGTAGGGGGGAGCAGAGCACAGTGCCGGAGGAAACAGGCAACATGCAGTGCGGCATGAACGGAGGATATGCTGTGAGTGCAGGAGGCCCCACCTGACCTCTTGGGAGTGGACGGAAGGAGGAACAGTAGGGTATGGGCAATGAAGGACCATTTGAAGCTGAGGGCATTTTCTACCTGGCACCTGTTTTCTTTGTGAAATAATATCCCAATGTTGATAAGGGCACCTCAACATTTTGGAGTATTTTAGGAGAATGGGAGATGGTGTAATAGAAATAATGTGAAAGAATGAAAGACAGGTTTTGAAAGACCAAATGAAGTTAGAAAACAGGCACCAGTATTTGCACCAATCTGAGATTGTAGGAGTTCTTCTCCTGCAGAACTTAGGCAGACTAGAGTAGGGAAATGTGGTTTTTTTTTTCTCATGTTGGGGTTGTATAGGCCAAGTGGGAAAGGAGACAGGAAGTCTTATTTCATATGATCAGTCACAGAGCGTAGATTAGGTAGGGAAGGAAGAAAGGCCAGAGGTACACTGAGGAGGTGAAAGGATCACAGGATTTAAAGTCTGTGTGTAGTCAAATATCAAGGCAGCCTGAGTGTTTACCAGCAGCTTATCTGGAAGCAGAAAAGCAAGTTGATAGAGCTTGGAATATATACATTAAGGTTTCATATATTAAATGGTAAGGACATTGCTGTAACTATATATGGAAAAAATGTACTGACTGTCCTCCTCAAACATTGCTTTAAAACACGTTTTAAAGAGGAATTAGGCTATATTTGTACTTGAAACTGATGAGGCTCTGATTGCTAGCATAGGTTTATAATATATTTATTTCCATAGTAATAAGTTCTTGAGTTATCAGAAACTTACTCATAAGGTTGATAAATGATAATACTGTAAACAAAGAATTCTTAGCTTTAGAGTAGTAAATAATACAAAGTTTAAGGAGATGAATAAGAAAGAAGATAAGTTGATGTCAGTCTTACTAATTTTAGGAAGCACTTTCTAGGCTCTCTTTCTAAAAACTCTCTAGAGTTGTCTCATGGGATGCTGTGTGTCACTACTATATATTTGTAGCATGAAGAGCACAGAAGGAAAGGAAGAGGAAATGCAGGTTTTGAAATTGCTAATTCAAGTCAAGCATAAAAACATCCACTGACCTGGCACCATTCTGTCAATTTTCCTCTTACTTCCTATGTTGTTAGAGATATATGTACCCTTAAAGGAAGGGTGGAAGCTATTAGTAATCTGTCATGAAAATAAATTGATTTTTTTTAAGTTTTAAAAATGCATCACACTCAACAGCTCTTTGGTACTTTACAGAGATGGAAAGCTTCAATAATTTATTTATAGTGAGTTCAGAGCTAGGTAAGGTCAACCAAAGAAATTTCTTTGTCCCAGGATGATTTAAAAAGGAAAGTAAAACTATGCTGGAAATAGTTGTCTCATGCAAATCCTTTTGTTTGCATAACATAAATACATCTCTTAACTAAATTCACAGTGATTGATTATCCAGGTATTTGATTCAATCACTTTAGTTACAATGCCAAACATAAAAAAATGTAAAATGTTACTGCAAATATTTATCATTATGCATTATACAGGCAATAGAGTCTTTATCTAAGATCAAATGTCTATTGTTAAGTAGTGAGCTTTTGAGATTTTTGCATGCCTGGTTCATGTTGTAGGAGTGTAAAATTTTTTAGCCTTGGTAATGTAATTTCTTAAAGGTAGATACAGTCTTGACATTTTAATTTTTGAACAGGAAGCCCACAGTTTTGTTTGAAGCCCACAATATTGATTGTGCTTCCTGCTTGTCTATCTGCTCTCTTTCTTTCATTCTTCCTCCTTCTTCTTTTTTACTTTCTGAAAAACTTCATCTAAAAGCCTAAGGTTGAGGCCAGTGTCTCCAGATGGAGCAGTGGGTGACCCAACTGTCAGAATGTAAAGCCTGAGCAAGGAAAGTGGCCAGAGATTGAAGCCCAGGTGAGAAAACTGATCATCTGGGGTGGTGGCCTAGTGAGATCAAGAGATGGTTACATATGGGATTTTGATGAAATAAGTACATATATTTAGAACAGTGGAAGCTAGGTTTTTCACTGCCAGAGAAATTATAAAGATGGAAAGATGAAAGTAAATGCACTGTGGTGCACTGGATTTGGAGGTGTTGGGAGCATATCTAACTTGCAATATGTATTGATAAATACAGAAAAAAATAGGTGTGTGTATGTTGTGTGTGTGTATTTTTTTCCTAGGTTGGTTCACTAAAAGGGCCAGATAGCACTGACACCCGAGAATCACAATGAACCCGCACAGTGCCAGATTCTCACTTCTACATACCATTCTTTACTAAACGAAAATTAGACTTCTTGCAGAAATAGCTTCGTGGAGAAATGGCTAATAGAAATGTTAGAATCTCTCATGCTGAAAAGTAAGATAGTGATCTAAGAATGATGGAGATAAGTTAAAAGGACACAAAACCAGCTTGAAGGAGTTCCCACTGGCCAAACTGGCAAAACTTTGAACATTAAAATAATAACAGTAGTTACTATTTATAGCCTATTGAATAGTATAGGAATCCATGAGTCCATACTTACATAAATAAAACGAATGAACAAATTAATGAGAACAAACAGCTCTCCTAACATTAGAATGCCAATGGATAGATGTAGAAGGAGTAGCAGAAATAGAAATGTACCCACTATTCCAATGTCAGTCTTTCCATTTTGAAGGAAATCTATGTAGGAGAACGTTCTTGTTCATAGGAAAACTGCACCAAAGCATCCAAGGTTAATTGGCTATGACATTGGCAAATTACTCTCAAAGATTCAGGAAAAAATTCTTTGTATTCTTCTTGCAAGCTATGCTCTTGAAGGTATAAAATTATTTCAAAACAAAAGCGTTAAAACACTATGCTAACCACAGGAAAACTGTCTTTGATTTCCAAAAATCTTTCAGGAGCTTTGGGCTTGGTAAATATAATTAATGGTTTAAATATCAATGGCTGGGGAGACTCAATATGGTGGCATGAGAGGTGACACAGAGAACTCCTCCCCAAACCACAGATAGTGAGAAAATATAGTTAATACAACTAACCCTAAAATAGCAACAGGAAAGAAGACTGCACCAGACTGCATACAGACCTCACGAACAGAGCAGACCTCATGAAAAAGGGCACCAGCTGTGCTCCCCTATAACCCCCAACCTCACTATAGGGGCTGAGCAGCTCTAGACACTGGAGCTTCCAGGCACTAGAGAGCACCACACAGAAATATGAAATGTCAAAAGAACATGGTTCAGACCAAAATCTCATAAACCCCAGAAAAAGGGCCAAATGAAACTGAACTCACCAATCTTCCTGAGAGTTCAAAATAAAAATCATAAACATGCTTATGAAGGTACAGAAAAACATTCAAGAACTCAGGAACTAATTTAAGATGGAGATTCAATCAATAAGAAATTCCATATCTGAAATGAAACATAAAATGGAGGGATTTAAAAGCAGATTAGACATAGTAGAAGAGATGGCAAATGGAAAAGAAATTAGAGAAGAGGAATACAAAGAAGCTGAGGCACAGAAAGAAAAAAGGATCTCTAAGAAAAAAAGAATATTGAGGGAAGTGTGTGACCAATCCAAATGGAACAATATTCACATAATAGGGGTACCAGAAGAAGAGAGAGAAGAAGGGATAGAAAGTGCCACTGAGGAAGTAATTGCTGAAAACTTCCCCAATCTGGGAAAGGAAATAGTCTCTCAAGCCATTGAGGTGCACAGATCTCCTGACAGAGGGACACAAGGAAGACAATATCAAGACACATAATAATTAAAATGGCACAGATCAAGGATAAAGACAGACTTTTGAAAGCAGCTAGAGAGAGAAAAAAGATCACATACAAAGGAAAACCCATCAGCCTATCATCAGACTTCTCAGCAGAAACCTTACAGGCCAGAAGGGAGTGGCATGATATATTTAATGCAATGAAGCAGAAGGGCCTTGAACTAAGAATACTCTACCTGGCAAGGTTATCATTTAAATTTGAAGGAGGGATTAAACAATTTTCAGATAAGCAAAAGCTGAGAGAATTTACCTCCAACAAACCACCTCTACAGTGCATTTTTGTGGGACTCCTATAGATGGAAGTATTCCTAAGGCTAAATAGATGTCACCCAAGGTATAGACAAAGAGTAAAGAATATGATTCATAACATACAAAGAATGGAGGAGGAAAAAAAAAGAATGTTTAGGTTGTGTTTGTAATAGCATACGAAGTGAGTTAAATTAGACTATTAGATAGTAAGGGAATTACCCTTGAACCTTTAGTAACCACGAATCTAAAGCCAGCAATGGCAATAAGTACATACCTATCGATAATCACACTAAATGTAAATGGTCTGAATGCACCAATCAAAAGACATAGAGTCACTGATTAAAAAAACAAGACCTGTCTATATGCTGCCTACAAGAGACTCACTTCAAACCCAAAGACATACACAGACTGAAAGTAAAGGGCTGGAAAAAGATCTTTCATGCAACTAATAGGGAGAAAAAAGCAGGAGTTGCAGTACTTGTTGCAGAAAAAATAGACTTCAAAACAAAGAAGGTCACAAGAGACAAAGAAGGACATTACATAATGATAAAGGGGTCCATACAATAAGAGGATATAACAATTATAAACATATGTGCACCCAACACAGGATCACCTACATATGTGAAACAAATACTAACAGAATTAAAGGGGGAAATAGAATGCAATGCATTCATTTTGGGAGACTTCAAGACACCACTCACTCAAAAGGACAGATCAACCAGACAGAAAATAAATAAAGAGACAGACGCACCGAACAATGTATTAGAACAGATGGAGCTAATGGACAGCTACAGAACACTCCATCCAAAAGCAACAGGATACACATTCTTCTCAAGTGCACATGGAACAGTTTCAAGAATAGATCATATACTAGACCACAAAAGGAACCTCAGTAAATTCAAAAAGATTGAAATTGTACCAACCAGCTTCTCAGATCACAAAGGTACGAAACTAGAAATAAATTACTCAAAGAAAATGAAAAAGCCCAAAAACACCACAAACACATGGAGGCTTAATAATATGCTCCTAAATAAGCAATGGATCAGAGACCAAATAAAAACAGAGATCAAGCAATATATGAAGACAAATGACAACAATAATTCAACACTGCAAAATATGTGGGATGCAGCGAAGGCTGTGCTAAGAGGGAAATATATTGCAGTACAGGCCTACCTCAGGAAAGAAGAACAATCCCAAATAAATAGTCTAAACTCACAATTAATGAAACTAGAAAAGGAAGAATAAATGAGGCCCAAAGTCAGTAGAAGGAGGGACATAATAAATATTAAAGCAGAAATAAATAAAACTGAGAAGAATAAAACAATAGAAAGAATCAATGAAAGCAGGAGCTGGTTCTTTGAGAAAATAAACAAAATAGATAAAACCTTAGCCAGACTTATCAAGAAAAAAAGAGAGTCTGCACACATAAACAGAATCAGAAATGAGAAAGGAAAAATTACTACTGACACTACAGAAATACAAAGAATTATGAGAGAATACTATAAAAAATTATATGATAACAAACTGGATAACCTAGAAAAAAATAGACAAATTTCTAGAAAAATACAATCTTCCAAGGCTGACCCAGGAAGAAACAGAAATTCTGAATAGACCAATTACCAGCAAAGAAATTGAATTGGTAATCAAAAAACTACTAAGAACAAAAGCCTTGACCAGATGGTTTCACTGCTGAATTTTATCAAACATATAGTGAAGACCTAATACCCATCCTCCTTAAAGTTTTCCAAAAAGTAGAAGAGGAGGGAATACTCCCAAACTCATTCTATGAAGACAACATCACTCTAATACCAAAACCAGGCAAAGACACCATAAAAAAGAAAATTACAGACCAATATCCCTGATGAACATACATGCAAAAATACTCAACAAAATATTAGCTGACCGAATTCAAAAGTGTATCAAAAAGATCATCCGTCATGATCAAGTGGGATTTATCCCAGGGATGCAAGGATGGTACAACATTTGAAAATCCATCAACATAATCTACATCACCAACAAAAAGAAGGACAAAAACCACATGATCATCTCCATAGATGCTGAAAAAGCATTCGACAAAATTCAACATCCATTCATAATAAAAACTCTCAACAAAATGCGTATAGTGGGCAAGTACCTCAACATAACAAAGGCCCTCCATGACAAACCCACAGCCAACATTACACTTAGCAGTGAGAAGCTGAAAGTTTTTCCTTTAAGATTGGGAACATGACAAAGATGCCCACTCTCCCCACTTTTATTCAACATAGTTCTAGAGGTCCTGCCATGGCAATCAGACAACACAAAGAAATAAAAGGCATCCAGATTGGTAAGGAAGAAGTCAAACTCTCCCTGTTTGCAGATGACATTATATTATACATAAAAAACCCTAAAGAATCCACTCCAAAACTATTAGAATTAGATCTAATATCTGAATTCAGTAAGGTTGCAGGATTCAAAATGAATACACAGAGATCTGTTGTATTCCTATACACCAACAATGAACTAGCAGAAAGAGAAACCAGGAAAACAATTCCATTCAAAATTGCATCAAAAAGAATAAAATACCTAGGAATAAACCTAACCAAGGAAGTGAAAGACCTATACTCTGAAAACTACAAGACACTCATGAGATAAATTAAAGAAGATACCAATAAATGGAAACACATCCCGTGCTTATGGATAGGAAGAATTAATATTGTCAAAATGGCCATCCTGCCTAAAGCAATCTACAGATTTAATGCAATTCCTATCAAAATACCAACAGCATTCTTCAATGAACTAGAGTAAATCATTCTAAAATTCATATGGAACCACAAAAGACCCTGAATAGCCAAAGCAATCCTGAGAAGGAAGAATAAAGCTGGGTTGGATTATGCTCCCAAATTTCAAGCTCTACTACAAAGCCACAGTAATCAAGACAATTCAGTACTGGCACAAGAACACACCCATAGACCAATGGAACAGACTAGAGAGCCTTGATATAAACCCAAGCATATATGGTCAATTAATATACGATAAAGGAGCCATGGATATACAATGGGGAAATGACAGCCTCTTCAACAGCTGGTGTTGGCAAAACTGAACAGCTACATGTAAGAGAATGAAATTGGATTATTGTCTATCCCCATACACAAAAGTAAACTCAAAATGGACCAAAGACTTGAATGTAAATCATGAAACCATAAAACCTTTAGAAAAAAGCATAGGCGAAAAATCTCTTGGACATAAACATGAGCAACTTCTTCGTGAACATATCTCCCTGGGCAAGGGAAACAAAAGTAAAAATGAACAAGTGGGACTATGTCAAACTTAAAAGCTTCTGTACAGCAAAGGATACTGTCAGTAGAACAAAAAGACATCCTACAGTATGGGAGAATATATTCATAAATGACATATCCAATAAGGGGTTGACATCCAAATTATATAAAGAGCTCACGACTTCAACAAACAAAAAGCAAATAAGTCAATTAAAAAATGGTCAGAGGACATGAATAGACACTTCTCCAAAGAAGAAACTCAGATGGCCAACAGGCACATGAAAAGATGCTCCACATCGCTAATCATCAGAGAAATGCAAGTTAAAACCACAATGAGATATCACCTCACATCAGTTAGCATGGCCACCATCCAAAAGACAAATAACAACAAATGTTGGCAAGGATGTGGAGAAAGGGGAACCCTCCTACACTGCTGGTGGGAATGTATATTAGTTCAACCATTGTGGAAAGCGGTATGGAGGTTCCTCAAAAAACTAAAAATAGAAATACTATTTGACCCAGTAATTCCACTCCTAGGAATTTACCCTAAAAATGCAGCAGCCCAGTTTGAAAAAGATATATGCACCCCTATGTTTATCGCAGCACTATTTACAATACCCAAGAAATGGAAGCAACCTAAGTGTCCAACAGTAGATGAATGGATAAAGAAGATGTGGTATATATACATAATGGAATATTATTCAGCCATAAGAAGAAAATAAATCCTACCATTTGCAACAATATGGATGGAGCTAGAGGGTATTATGCTTAGTGAAATAAGCCAGGTGGAGAAAGACAAGTATCAAATGATTTCACTCATCTGTGGAGTATAAAAACAAAGCAAAAACTGAAGGAACAAAACAGCAGCAGACTCACAGAACCCAAGAATGGACTCACAGTTACCAAAGGTGGAAGAGACCAGGGAAGATGGGTGGGAAGGGAGGGATAAGGGGGAAAAAGAGTTATTACAATTGGCACACATAATGTAGCAGTGTGGGGGGGGATTTGGGGAAGGCAGTATAATACAGAGAAGACAAGTAGTGACTCTATAGCATCCTACTACACTGATGGACAGTGACTGTAATGGGGTATGTGGTGGGTTCTTGATAACAGGGGGAGTCTAGTAACCATAATATCGCTCATGTAATTCTACATTAATAATACCAAAATGAAAAAAAATATCAATGGCTATGTCATCCAAGTAAATATCTCTTAGAAAATCCTGAACTTGATGAAAATTACTAAAGGCCAACCTAATGATTAAGTAATAGGCACATTTTATTTTTTTATTTTTATTTAATATGCATGTGTGTAACATTTACTTTGTTCCATGGTTCTAGTATTCACTCATTTAATCAACCTAGCAAAATAATGAGTTAGGTATGATTATTTTTCTCATTTCACAGATGAGGAATTGTAATTTGGAGATACTAAGATAGGTTTAAGTAACTTCCCCAAGGTCACACAGCTAGTATGTAGCAGAGCCAGGATTCACTGCAGACAGTCTAGCACCTGAATCTACACATTTAACTACTTCACTATATTGCCAAGTACACCTTTCCATAGTTATGTATCTCTTAACTTAAATTGCTAAATTACAGACACACTTTAGAGACTCAATACAACCATAAATGCCTAAGCTTTGTTTCCTCTGATGGGAACAAGTTTTTAAGATCAGTACATTTAGTCCTTTCACTTTTCAAATTTTGAGTGAGTTCAATTGTAGACCGAGACTTTCTGTGCTGTGCCTTATTTTTTTTTTAATTTTGCTGAAACCTCTTGACCATCACATCCCAGTAAACTTTATCCTATTTGCCCCTCTCCTTCAAAGATAAATTTCTTGCAAGGACACTGAACCGTCATGACCTCACATTTCATTTACTCATCAATTCACAGCATTACGGATTTAGTCCATGAGTCCTCTTAACACTCATCTCTAAAACATTACTGAGCTTTCTAAAAGGTCAAGCCACTTGGGCTCATTCTGTTTAACCTCTCTTCAGCTTTTGACTTTATCAAAAATATGTTCTTTTTGAAGTGCTTTTTTCTCTTAGATTTTTATCAAACCACTTACTCTTACTTCTCTTTCCAATTGCTTCCCAATGAATTAAGGATTGGTGTGTCACAGGCTTTTGCCCTTAGCCCTACAGCTTCAACTCTTACATATGTACTAAGACTCCTCAGCGCACAACTCCAACGTCGGCATTTCTCCTGGTGCGGTCCCCTAGATCAAACCACCTGATAAACACCTTTACCTGGTTTTCTCACAAGGCCTCAACGTTTGTGTGTGAAAATCTGAATCATTATCTCCCATCTTCAGTGATGGAATGTGTGTCGTGTGGCCCACACCTAGACCCTCATGATCTCTGGCATGTTGTACTACAATATGCTCTTCTTGTCTTCAATAGCATCTCTTTGCTATGAAAACATAGAAAGCGCAAAATTTCTACATGGAAAATTGAGATTGACATTAAAGTTATTGTAAAAATGTGGTAGAATTTTTTTTACTAATTCCAACTTGATTGAATAGGAATGAAATATCCACTCCATTTTCCACCTATATTTTATATCCAGAACAGAGAAAAACTTGGCTATGTAAAGGCACTTGGCATCATCCCTTTGCCACTGTCTGGCTCTTGAATAAGAAAAAGGATGGTTGTAAATAGGATATTTGGCAGCCATTCTTCCATTATACGATGGAGTTTTTGTGGCAGTTGGAGGGTTGTTCATCATTCATACATCTCTTTCTCTTTCCAGAGAACAACTGGGCAGGAAGCATATGGCGACTGAAGCGGCACACTGTCACCCAAGAGGTCGCTCTGTAAGGGGGGTGTACTAAGGAGATCAGATTTTCATGTATTGTGCCTTTCATAGTATCACAGCACCAGGACACATGCATAGAGAATGACATTAAATATTAAATGAAAGCCTTGTAGATACTAGGAATTCTAGTAGAAACTGCTTACATCTATGCATTTTTATATCCAAGATAGAGATCCAAATAGCACTGTATTGAATTCAGCAGAGGTAAGGAAAATCCAAAGACACAATAGAAAAAGAAAATAGGCAAGGGAAAATGTCCCCAAACAAGGTGAAAACATCAAATATTAGGAAAAGAGCAGTTTCCAGGAAATAATTAACCCTAAATTCAAAATAGAATGTAGGAAGTTTGTTGATCCTCATCAATGAAAACCAAAGAACTTTTTATTAAACAGGAGCAGAAATCCCCAAGGGAAAGATAAATGAGTATGAAAGTGAGTTATAAAGGTATGTAAGAGACATAAGGAAGAATTACAAGGCAAATAAAACCATAAAATCAGAATTTTAAAGCCTATGCTAGAGGTTAAAATTGACACTGTAATGTAGAAAAATAAGATCTGAGGATCTCTCCCAGAATACAGAGGAAAAAGTTCAAAAGATAAAATTAATAAGAGAAAACATAATAGATGAGAAGAACTGAAAATGTAAATACAACATAAGCGTTATTGATAGGTGCAAAGAAGACTTTTGAGTGATAGGAAAAGAATAATAAGAAATACAGTTCAAACACATTTTTTCTGAAATTAAAAAAATTGAATATCAAGAAGGCCAAGCACATTCTAGACAATTTCACCAAAAAGCATCCAGGTACCTCTTATCAAAAACATTTAATTCTAAGGTAAAATTTAGAATCACCCAACAAATAAGAAAACACACACATTCTTCTCTTTTCCCCAAATACCTGTCTTAAGTCAATGGAGATGCAGCTATCTACATCCACAAAGTTTGCATCTTAAGAATTTTATGTGTACCCAAGTTACTGATAGGTAAAAAGAACAGATGATCTTTTATAAGAAGAGACTGTGAAAGTACACCACCCAAATGTCCTTTTATTAAAGGGCTTTTGAAGGCTTGTTCCAGTTATATAACACCAAAATGCAGACCCTAAAATGTGGATAGCATAACTAGAAAATGATTTTGCATTGTGACTACTGCTGGAAAAGATAGTAGCAAAAATCACTCTCTGGTCAGCTAGACGGATAACACACAAAAAGCAATAGACAGTAACAGGAAATCATAAAAAATATAAAGCATCAACAAAATAACAGAAGAGATATCAGCTATAATTTTTATGGCCCTTTCACTGTACTCTTTATTGGCTTCAAAATATCTGTGTAGGAAGTCCAGAGAGCTTGTTGTGTTCCTATCAATATACCCTATCTTCTCTCAATACTATCAGGCCCACCACTGCAAACACCTTGAATGACCAACCTGGGTCTCTAATTTGTACTTATATCCACATCTCCCATAGAAACCATCAGGACTAACTATATCATGCCTTGTTTTCCTATGCACTAATCACCACTTGAATCCTGAACTTCCCAGATTATCCTTGTATGAAAAAAGGAAACCTATGCAGGCAAAATGACCTTGTAAGTTCCAAGGGAGGTTCAACCTTGCCATTCCCATTTTATCTAGTGGTTTTCAACCTTTTAAAATACAATGTCCTGCTACTATAATAAATATTTTGTAGTGTTTGCTTTACTCTCCAGGAATGAAATTTATAGGCAGTATAACCTGCATACACACATAATTAAAAACAATATATTGGGGTAGTAACGAGGGAAAAAATAGGGGCAATCATTTGTAATAAAATAATATGTGTGTGCAGTTAATGTTCCAGCATGACAACACTAGAAGACACAATGAAAGGTTAGATGTTTACAATGTCATACAGAATTATCAGAATGTGATAGTTGTAAAGGCAGACTGATACAGGTATGTTTTATTGAACTCAGCTAGTGTGGCTTTCTAAAATCTTGAATCACTCCAAACAAAACAAAATGCAATCTTCCATCAAGTTAAATGGTAGTTTCCCATTCCTAGGAAATTTAATGTTAAACTGTGTAGAAAATCTTTACATTTACATGTAAAATAGAGATTCTAGGTGGATATAATTATGAGCAGTTTATTCATGTACATTAATGTTCTGTGGGATATTCCAAGTTGTGTGTTGGTGGATGATAAAGAACTTTTTTTTTACTGTACTATTCACTGCAGGTTAGCTAGCACACTAGCACCTTTCCATTAATTTTAAGTGTAGCCACCCCAACCTTTGTGACAACCAATAAAACAAAACCCAGTAATGTCCAGAATACCCCCTAGGGGGCGGTACTACCTTTGTTGAGAATTTTTAATCTAAAATTAGCCTGGGAAGTTTATTAAAACCAGGAAGGGCTTTGGCTTTCCCAGAAAATCTATATAAAAATATTAATACTAATATAAAGCAATGTGAGATATTCCCAGAAGAAAAAAACTGACCATCTGAAC
The DNA here is from genome assembly GCA_032199065.1 of Smutsia gigantea. Classification (NCBI taxonomy): domain Eukaryota; kingdom Metazoa; phylum Chordata; class Mammalia; order Pholidota; family Manidae; genus Smutsia; species Smutsia gigantea. Next base: position 114,169 of record JAVSCE010007381.1, on the reverse strand, counting down.
TATTTATTTGTCCTTCCACTTTTAGTATATTTAAACTTGATTTTCACAATTGGTTCTTTCTTGTTTTGAAGTTGGAGAAGGATTTCTACATTAAAAATGCTTATCCTTAAATTCTGTAAAAGCTGACCATCATCAAAATTTTGTAACTGTTATGATAGAATTTATTCTGACATTATAAGGGAAAGAAAAAATATTTTGCTTGTAATGGTAGCACCTTTACAAATACTGAGTCATTATAAATAAGTATATGTGTTTTAAATTTTATAAAATAACTGAACAATTCTTTGGTCATCCAAAAGCTTCCTTAACTTTATTAAGAGAAAGTAAAAAACAATTATTAGTAGTGTAAAATCATACGGAATATAAATGTTAAATGAAGTGAACGATCAGAATGGAGAAAAATTAATTGGAAAAGGCATTTTTGTGTCAAAGATTCTAAAACTAAATGGTAAGTATAGAATGTCAGAAAAGGTAGGATTGTATTTGTGGCGGACTCATGGAACAAGAAAAGATACAAAGGTAGAAAACAGTTTATGAGGTCAAGCAAGTTGTAGAATGAAACAATGCTTTAATTACTGAAGTCTAAAGAGTATGAAATTCAATTATATCTCGTTTTCAAAAGGTCAACTTTTCCTTTCTGATATTCTTCATTTATCTTAGCAGGGCTTCACAAAAGCACTCTTGATGGCACTGAACTGACTTTCTGAGTGATTTGACTTCTTACCTGAAGGCATTAATCCCATTCTTGCCTTTTATCCTCTAGTTTCCCCTCTCACGGCCACATTTCGAACATATCTATTTCTTCAGGAATTTTTTGAGAAATATCAGGTATTCTCTGATTATTGAGCACGACTCAGGACACTGTTCTAGACCACAGCAAAGCTCTGTTTTCTTCCAGAAATGCCAATGATTCAGTTTTGGAGTCTTGGACAAGTAACAAACAGTAAAACAGCTATCGAAATTCTTAATATGGGTTTTGCATAGCTAAATTCATATTCCTGTTAATTTACAATTTTTTATGTCCACTTATTCACTCTCTCAACTTATTCAAGTTCCCAAGTAAATGTTTGGCTACACTAATCCATATATGTATATATGTACACAAATATGTGTGTATACATATACATGTGCACATATACACACTATGTATGGGTATGAACATAGAGTAAATGTGAGTTTAATGTAGTAAAAAATAACTACATCTATGTATTAGGTTAATAAGGGATCTGCTTCTGAAACTGTAAACTTTCTTTTAAAATATTTCGATTGATTACTAGTTTGGACTAATGTAAACCAAAGGACTCTAAAGGAAGGGGAAACATTGTCAAAACACCATTATTGTCCCAATTTCAAATCAATTATATCAACTCATGGAAAAGCTTTCTAAAATTGTAAGTAAAATAAAAAAGAGTGACAACTATGTCAAATTTAAAACAACCTTGTCAATTCAAGGACATAATTGTCTAAATTATCCCAGCAGGTTTGGTGGTCTTCTCTCTGTATGGGCCACCTGCGTTCCCCACTCTTGTTACCCTGGCCTCTCACCCTCAAGCCCATAACCCTGTCATTGACCATGTTATTGTTTAAGGGCATTGTGATTTCTAAAAGGATATATGTGGAGGTCATGTTTAAACCACTGTCAGTTGCTATTATAATTACAGTGATTGTTATCTAGTGAAAGCTTTTTTGGCAGATTTCCACCAGACGGCTCAAACTCGCATTCAAGTTTATTTTCATTAAGCTATGGGGGTTTGTCATTCTATTTAAATGAGATTTAAATCCAGTTAAAAAAAAATAATGTTAGCATTATTAAATTCCATAACTATCAAAACAGGTTTCCAAATTCACTTAAAAATCAATTAGTTGATTGTCATAAAGACAGTCACAAATGAGGACATTAAACCAGATGTGATGCATGTTTGTGATGTCAGTTAATAAAATAGATATGTATATAAAATACAGTATTTTTTCTGAACTCAATTTTTGTGAGAGGAAATTTACAAGCTATTAGTTTAAAAAAAAATCATGTTAGAGCTTGTGATCACTAAATGTTATACCAATGGTTGTACCTCTGTGCATAGGCAGTTCCAAATGAATAGGAGAATAATTCCTCCAAGAAATTTCACTTTTGTAACATCTAAGGAAAAGTTAATGCTTTTCCTAATGCGTCTAAGGAAACAGATATTTTAGTAATCAGAATTTTAAAAGGCTATGCTATATTTAAGGAGAAAAAAAACGGTCTATTACCTGAGCATTTTAGTTAACCCATTTTATTCTCTATGTATTTATATACACTGAAAGGAGAGAGGAGATAACACACCAGCATCCTGAAAATAAAAGTCATTTTCACACTTATTCTTTATCAGTTACAAGATCATTGATTAAATAAAACCTTTCATCAGAATTACTTTCTCCAGTAAAAGCTCAGCAAGTAACTTCTTTCACATATAGGAATGAAATAAAAACCACAGAACTAAGGCTACCTGATGGCAAGATAACACTTGGAAAGTTGAAAATGCAAAGTTCTTTTTGTGTATCTGAGCTCATACATACTTCTAAAATTGGTTGCCTGTGTGACTTTCAAGATTTTGAAAAATAAGAGATTTCCATTTGGGTAGACACAGACATACATGCTTTCAAATATTTAAGATGAATGCAATAGTCCCAAAAGGGAGGCAAATTGTTTGAGCTCTTAGCTTAAGACTCAGTCCCCTTGTTTGTAAAATGGAACTCTATATGAATAGAATTTGTGAGAGTTGTGATGCTTTCACAAGCAAACACAAAGGTCCAAGAATTAAGGAGAACTTAAGAGTTATTAATTGTTTAATATACACCAAAGCTATTTAAATATACATTTAGTTCATATAACAGTACCCTATCAAGCATTTGTGACAGAAGTCCTCTCATCCACCTAACTCATAAACCAAAGTATGCGGGTCTATGTTTCCTCAGTAAACTTCTTCTACCACAAGTGGAGTTACATGAATATCAAGGGTCGGTTAATGTTTACCTCTAGTTCTAGGAAGCTAAGTTAAATGCTTTGTAGAGACTCTATAAAAATGAGTCATTAATAAAACAATTGCTGATACATTAGACGAGTGCAGACTTCAGTAAGTGACTGATGTTTAGGCTTTATAAAATTAAGAGCAATTTATTTCATATTCTATTTTTTAACTTTTACAGTGAACAAAAGAAATTGAATCTTTAATTATTAAACAATTGCAAGGACCAAATAGAAAGCTTTACATTTAACAATTGCACCAACTGGCAGATATTTGGGTTATACTGGCAATATTCAAAACATGAGCTCATGTGTGAATTTAATAAAATGCAAGGATTTTACAGCACAGTGACATAGTGTTACTGCATTTGGTTTGACTGTGATGTAAACTACAAATATGCGTTTCAAAAATAAGTTTCCTAAGTAAAAATACACAAAAATATAAGCTATATACAGCATTATATAGGACACTGCCCATGAAATAATCTCTATTTATATGTAATTTTCTTGCCTGCTTTCAGAAAAGGAAACTATCATCTAAACCCACCATACTATCTGACTTAGTAGCAGTGTGATGTTTGGAGTTCAGACCAGAAGGTGCAATGGTAGGTAGGAAACTTACATTCAGAATTTTAGAGTTCACTATTGAAAATAAGGGTCTGTTAAATTAATTAAACAAGGAGTCCATTAGACTGATGTGGGTCTAATGTAGTGGTGGCTAACACAAACAATCCAAAATCTAAGCCTTTAAATGTCTCAAGGGTACGAAATCAAAATGCTAAGGACAATCAGTCCCAACCAACAAGGGGATAAGCTACAACCAACCAACCAATTTCCCCTCTTTGCTTCCCTACTTGATATGTCTTCCCCTGGCCTCTGTTGGCCCAGTGTTCCTAACCTCTCCTGGTTTGGCTCTGCATGATTGTTATGGATTTTTGCTCAAATAAACTCTTAAAAATTTTAACAGATCTATAAACTGGTATTAACAGGCCCATTAATAGATTATTAACACCTCCATGTTTAGGCTTTCCAACTTCAGTGAATCTGAAGTATTTGCTTGGTGGTAAAGAATAGATATTTGATGTTCTTTGTTCAATAATGAAAAAATATGAAGGAAAAACAGACCAACATCTATTTTCTTCAATTGATGTCACTAGACTGAATTTAAACAAGATAACTCGAGAACCCTTGTATTCAAAATGTTTTTAGAATTGTATGATGTAAAGATTATCTACTATTTGAATGGAAATGTTTGTGAATATGCTTCGTAAGTTGACAAGCACTAGTCAATACAAAACATTATTATATTATTTTTCACTAAGTTATGGTCTCAAGTAGAAAATTTTCCTTCAAAGAAATGCAATTTTGTAAACGATTTTAACTGTCTTTTAAATTATCCCTTTTAAAAATATTGGCAACTTCAAAATATTTTAGAAATTTCTAAGTGTTATTTTTCATGGACAAATACTGTTTGGAATACCATAAAAACATAGATTCCTTATTGATTCACCTGTTTAGAAAATGTAGGGGGTTTTGTCCTACTACCTTTTCCCAGTACTTGACAGTTTAGGCCTAATCTATACACATTTCATGATTATTAAGAGTATTTGATATGTAGTTAATAAGTTAGTTCAGTGCTAAGTGGTTTTGACATGTTTCTCATCTTTTCCTAGAATCTTTCAAATAGAAGAAAAACACTGGAAGAATCACAAGTTAATTCTCTGCTTGTAATAATGTAAATAAAGATGAAGGAAATAAAAAATGTTAATACTATGGGTCAGAGAAACAGAGAGAGAGGAGAAAAATCTGCTCGTTTTTCAATTTGTCATTGTTTCTTAAACAAGAACAATGGAACAATGACCACAAATGGCTTAATTAATCTCCAGGCACAGTCTCTAGGATTGCCCCAGATTCAAGCTGACATTTGATGACAATGTAAGGCATTTGTCTCTTGAGGATCTATTGTTTAGTTGACCTTAAATTTGTTGTTACAAACCACAAGGAATGCATTTTCAGAGAATCACTAATTGTAGTAAGAATGGATCTATATGTTCTAGATCACAGACCATTTCTACATATATGTATTCCTAATATCACACTAATAATGCTCATATAATTTCTTTATATGTAGTAAAGACACTTGTAATTTCAGACAGAGGTGGTCATACCAATCAATGGTTAATATCAAAAGAAAAACACCAACAGTTTTTAAAGTACAATTTATATAATAGATGATTCTAATTTCATATTAATGGATATTCTTTCAAAAATGAACTAATGCCTATTTTAGATTTGTATCTTGCTCTCTGCTAAGACTTTAAATATAGTATTTAATGCTTGCTCTTGCTGAATTTAAGGGTATGATTCAGTAAAATCAGCTCCTTGTTGGTGATGGAAAAGGGAAAGAAACTTCAGTTTTGCTAATTAAAGAAAAGGAAAGAAGCTTGAACTAAAACAGGATTTCTGTAAATAGTAAATTTGCCAAGCTCTGTGTTTCTACAACGCGGAATGACCATCCAGTTAAAGGCCTTTTAAGGTGGAAATGAAAATGGTGGTCTTCACATTTCATCACAGGAGAAGCTTGAAAAATGTGCCGTATTTTGTGTGTGTGTGTAATTTACAGGGCAAATAAAGATCTTCCACTGATATTAAAATGGGATGAAGACATGCCAAATAATTTGTCAGTTGGGACATTTCTTAAGCACTTAACAACTTCCCGTTCTAACTATAAATCATGTCATTGAATACAAGCCATGCCAGCTATATTGTGGACAAAGGATACTAAAAGATGTTTTTATTCATATAGTCAGCACCTGTCAGTACCTAGAAAATAACAGACATATAGTAAATACTCAAAAATGCTGATGGATGGATATGAAGCTCTAAGGAAACTTGAATAAATTATCTGATATTTCAAGCAATATATTTTTCACTGGGCACATTCTTATAAATATACAATTTCGGGTGTTGAGAGAGAATACAGTTTTAAGTGCAGAGTAGTAAGGAGGTCAGAATAAATATCTGCCTTTTTCCCTTTACCTAATAATTCTTTTTTAATATACACACAGAGATAGTAATTTCTAGACAGCAAGTGTAAGAACTGTGGCGTTTGGGTAAGGGAGGCCTAATGGAGCCCATGCTGTTCTAGGAGGATAAGTTCTAACAGAAAATGCTGCACTTGAAAGAAGGATGCTTTCCCAAGACAAAGACAGACAGCTGACCTGGGAACTGTGCACATCATTTCCTAAGCAGGTAATCAGATGAGGACCCAGCTAAAAGAGATGCATACTAAAGGCAAGCCCATTCATTTTGTTTATTGAAAAATAGTCGAGGAGTCAATTCTTCCTCTTTAGCATGAGGTTGAAAGGCACTGTTGCACAAGGAATAGGAAACAACCTTCAAAGGTCCAGAGGAAGAGCACACAGGACTGATTTTTCACTGGAACAAGTGACAGTTATAAGGGAGGGTGGGCATCAGGCATCTAGGTTACAGGCTTCCCCTGAGTACAGGGCGGTTACCTAGACAACCTCGACCTCTGTGTGAGTGGCAGCTTCTCTGATAAGAGGGTGGATGGCTCGACAGAAGGACAAACCACCCCAGTGCTGGCCAGACCTTCATCGGCGATCTTGAGTTATTTGTCTCACTGAATAGAAGAGAAAAGTAGGATGGATGTGAACTGTTTCTTAAAGAGGTCAACTTTATTATTTTCTTATTAGCAACACATAAGCCAAAAAAAAAAAAGATGAAAAATCTCCCTTTATAGTTTCACTAGTGTTACATGCTGAATTGTGTCCTCCCCAAAATTTATATGTGACTACTAGAGATAGAGCTTTTAAGAGGTGATGTAGTAAAAAGGAGGCCTTAGAGTGAGCAGTCACTCCATCTGACTGGTGTTCTTTGTAAGAAGAGGAAATTTGGACACATGAGAAAAGAAAGGGAAGCACATACAGAAAAAAGACCATGTGAGGATGCAGTGAAAAGGTGCTGTCTACACACCAAGGAGACCTCAGGGGAAATCAAACCTCCCAACACCTTGTTGTTTTGCACCTCTCGCTGCTAAAACTGTGAGAAAATTAATTTCTGTTGTGTAAGCTAACCCATATGTAATATTTTGTTATGACAGCTTTAGCAAACTAATGAGATAGTAACCAAACTACATATAAAAATCTCTGTAAATGTAATAGGTTACTTTTTTTTAAAACTCTGTTTGAACCACTAACCTGTTCTCCATCTCTAAACCTGTGTTATTTCAAGGATGTTACATAAATAGAATCAAGCATTATATAAACTTTTAGGATTGACTCTTTTCATTCAGGATAATTTCTTGAAGTCCATTCAAGTTATTGTGTGCAAAAATAGTCCATTCTTTTTAATTATTGAGTAATATGCCATGATATGGATGCACCACGGTTTAAATCATGAACTATTAAAGGATATTTGAGCTGCTTCCAGTTTTTGGCTATTACAAATAAAGCTGCTACTAACATTCATGTACAGGTTTTCATGCAGATATGTAAGTTTTCATTTACCTGAGGAAAGTGCCAAAGAGTGCAATTGCTGAGTTATATGGCTAAGTATTTTTATTTTTATTTTTTATAAGTGCTGTACTATTTTCCAGAGTGGCTGTACCACTTTACAGTTCCACAAGCAATGTATGAGAAATCTAGTTTCTCCACATCAGGAAGCAAGACAGTGTATATGCCATAAAAATGTTCCCAGAACATCAAAGTATGGGAATCTTCTTTTATTTTAGGAGGTTACCGTACCCTGTATACCCCAAACCAGTAGAGGGCTGGTAAGCTAGTTCTCCAGAATTTAAGAGGGTAGGTAAGAAAGAAGGAGGAAAAAAAAAAGCTCTGATTTATAGCAATTGCCTTTTTGTAAGATGTAGATATTCCAGAAGCTGCTGATTTAAAACTGCTCTGGGACTTCACTGAGAGTCAAGTTGGGAGAATGTGACTCCAAGCAGTTCTCACAAGTTGGTGTAAGCCAGGTCCAGCACGTTGCACATACACGTACGTACACACACACACACACACACACACACACACACACACATCCTAGATTCATCTCCTTGTTGAATATGGATAGAAAATGAAATAAAATGGTGGCATGAATTTAATAGCATGATGTATTAAAGTGCAGGGACAGATATAAAATAAAAAATAGAATCGTACACCTTTGGGAATAAAAAGTATGTTAATGTATAACTATCTATATAGAATAAAAGGCATGGAAAACACCAAAATGTTAATAGTGTTTATTTTGTAGCAGTTGGATGATGAATGCCATTAGTTTTCCTGTATTTTTCTTGGTATTCCAAATTCTTTTCAGCACCCATTTCTTTTTAGTCAGAAATAAATAATATATTGTCTTATATTTTGAAGTTTAAATTCTGAGAGGACAAAGTTAGTAATGAACATAGAATGAAGAAAAAGATGGATAAATGACAATATTATGTAATAAATAATGAATTCAGTTCAGAAACAGTGTTTATTTCATTTTTTAAAAATTTCTTCATTTATTTTATATTGAAGTATAGCTGACATATAATATTATATTACTTTCAGGTGCAGCCACTAAGTAATATGGAGGTTCCTCAAAAAATTAAAAACAGGATTACCATACAACTCAGCAGTTCCACTTCTGGGTATTTACTCAGGAAACAAAAACACTAATTTGAGATAGATATGTATAATGGACTATTACTCAGCCATAAAAAATGAAATCTTAGCATTTGTGACAACATGGATGGATCTAGAGGGTATTACGCTAATGAAATAAGTCAGACAGGAAAAGAAAAATACCATATGTGGAATCTAAACAAAACAAAACAAACAAACAAGGAAAAAAACATAAATAGGTTCATAAATAAAGAGAACAAACTGGTGGTTGCCATGGTGAGGTGGGCAAAATAGGTAAAGAGGATAAAGAAGTACAAATTTCCAAATACAAAGCAAATGAGTGAATTTCATTTTAAATGGAAACTAAACAACATCATATGGAGTGAATCAGAGATGTTCCCAGGAGAAAATGATTTGAGCACCGCTTTCCCTTCCTCCTCATCTGAGGAAAATTCTTGAAGCGAGTCTATGTACCTATGTTTGTATCTATGTCAGAGAAGTGGAGAGAAGTCCTGAGAGGGAGTGTTTTATGAAAAGAAAATGTGGTTAGTCAGATGGTCCTCAGTCTGGGCATGTTCTTGCTATCTATGCATATCTTCCATATAATCTTATATCTATGACATGTGGGCAAGTGACCCTCTTAGAGCCTCAGTTTTTTCCTCTCTAGCTTGGGATTAATGTTCCAACTTCATTAGAAAGTTAAATGAAGCAATACATATTTTACAAAGAAGACTTCCCTTCTTTTCTGTCTCATTTTATTGGAAATTAAGAGCCACCAAAATCTTAATGTGTTTATAATGATGACATTAAAAATTATTGGGATAGGAAATATTTCACTTTGTAAGCTAGATGGGATTTTTAAAAACATGAACTTTATGATTTACATTGTGGAAAGAAGGATTATATAATGTTCAAAAGATGTGTACTATATTTTAAAGGGAAGTTACAGAAAGTAAATTTTTACCTTTTGTGTGACTCATTCATTTGTCTATTCATTTAACAGATATTTATCGAGCATCAAGTCAGTGAAAAATCAGCATTAGTTTAGGAGAAAGTTACTAGAAAAATACAAGGTAAGTGATACCTAGGGTCAAGAAGTTTTCAATAGCTTCCATAGATGGCATTTTGCACATTTCAGAGCAGCACAGATGGCAATGGCTGGTATTGTCTCTGAGTTCATTCCTTCTGCCACAACAGGCCCATGACAACTAACGCTTGAGAATAAAATGTATAAAGTGTACAGTGAATATCCAAATTCATAATTGTCTGTTCCAGAATTACTCAATCTTTGAATTTTACTTTATTAGGAAGGGAAATACTCAAATCATGTCTTCCTGCCTGACTCCCTGCCTGACATTTATTTCTCACAATTCTGGAGTATGAGATGTGCAAGAGCTAAAATCTCCAAGACATGAAGGGGAATTTCCCCTTGGCATCTAAACAACTGCCATGTGGAGATTCAGAAATATAAAGTATGAAGCGTGAGTTCCAAATATGCGGAGGATTTCCAAGAAGAAAGACCTGGAAAACATGTGTGGGGGAGACAGCCACCATCTGAAAAAGCTCCGGAGGAAATCATATCATCAGAGCAGGGCCAGATTTCAGTTAAAGAAAGAAGATGGAGGGAACTTTCAGAAAATTGGTAGAGGTTCTAGAGAAATATGCTAGTGACTGTGAGTTCCAAACGCTTCCCTTCAGAAAGGGTTTCAATAGTTGGGACAGAGGGGAGACGGGTTCAGAGTAAGAGCTGTGCAGAGCTCTCTGGGCATGTATTTCTGGGTATGAGAGACAAGCCAGGGAGTTGCAGCCTTCTCTCTTAGATTTGTCAAGGTAACAAAAGTAAACAAGAATAAATAGTATGATGGTATAATTCTTATGGTCAGGCAGGCAGACAGGGATCGAGAGCCTGGAAATGCTGGCGTGAGGTAAGCATGTTGCCATGAGTATGTGGACTACCAAAGAGGATGAGTCAGTGAAAGTTACCAGGTGGGACAAAGTGGGGCAACCAGGAACATGTGGAATTTAGAGGAAATGCATTTCAGCTGGAAATTATTGGTACTAGCTGAAAAGATGATCTAGTAAAGGGATAGTTCTACACTTTAAAAAGTGGGCTTAAGATACCAATACTAAAAACTATTAGAAATACACATGACTGTAAAGGTATATGCAAGAAAACAATAATTTCTAAATATTTAATGAAGACACTTGAGTATAATTTCCTCTGTGAAGGAAATGTTTAACTGTGAACAATTAACCTAATTACAAAGTATATAGAGACATATAAACTTACACATACACATCTGAAATGAGTGTCAACATTTTATAGCATTTGCTTCAGATTATTTTGTAAGTTAAGAAAACTCAAAAACACTCATATGTAAATCTTTCTTCCTTTCTAGAGGAAACCACTATCATGAAGTTTATTTATTCTTTACATGTTAACATAGGTGTATATCTATGAAAGCATGTAATATTATTTGGTGAGTTTTAACTTTAACATGTATTATTTTATTATCAAAATCATATTATTTAATCTGTCAATGGAGAGCCAGCTTCTTTTCATTTAGTATTATACTGAAGAGATCTATTTCATCACATCAATATACCATGATTTAATTACCCATATATCTGTTGATAACATTTCAATTGCTTTCAGTTTTTAAAATTCCAACAATATCACAATGAATATTTGTGAATATGTCTCCTTAATGTGCAAAAATTTTTCAAGGGTATATACTTAGAAGAGGAAATTAAGAATTGTAAAGAAAGGGTATTTTCAACCTAAATAACTGCTGCAAAATTGCTCTTTGAAGAGGTTGCACCAATTTCTACTCCAACAGCAAAGTTTGAGAATATTTCTTTACCTGTACCCCTGACTATATGTGAGACTGTCAGACTAATACAGCTGCCAGTTTGATACTTGAGATGTTTTATTTCACTCTTAGTTTACATTTCCCTGGTTATCAGCGAAGTTGAACTTAACATTTGTTTATTGACCATTCATGCATCATCTTTTTAATGAATTTCCATTTAATATCCTTTTCCCATGGATCTTTTCTCTCTCTCTCTCTCTCTCACACACACATGCTCTGAATATTGTTTTTTGTCTGCTTTACATGTTTCAAATCTTGTTACTGCTTAGCCTTATTTTGCGTATCATTCACAAGATTTTCAACATGATATAATTGAATTGATCAAATTTTTCTCCTTAAAATGTTTGCTTTTGTGTCTGATCTGTTTAAGGTCAGTAAAGTATTTTCATCTTTAATAAAATCACACTAAGTGTTTCATGGATAGAACTAGATAAGCAATGAAGATAGAATGATCAAAATTGTATGGCCAAATTAAGAATGATCATTTTCCAGAGTATTATCAATCACATGAGAAATATGGTACTGATTGCAAAATACTGCTAAGTAGGCAGGACTGTAAAATGCTGAAAAGAATAAGAATTTCCTATTCACTTTGCCTCACACATGTTTTATGTATAGGATAAGTTTGATTGATGAGATTTAAAGTTGTTACAGGAAATGTTTGGAGCAAATGCAAACAACATCAGTAGTGTCTAGATAGACTGGGTTCATATAAGCAGATTTACTATCTTGACCTTTCACTCCAAATGCCCTGTCTTATTTTGTTACAACAAAAGTTAAACATACTTATTTATAAAGTAACAGGGAACAGATAAGACTTTGTGGCAACATTATTAAAATCTCAGAGCTTGAATATAATCTGTGAGCCCAGCATTATTTTTGGCTTTTTTTTAGAAATGATTCTGTTCTCAGATTAAGGTTATTTCATTGTTTTCTCCACCCATTGCCTTGAGAACTCAGTACAACAAAATTCTGCTCTATTTTTATAGTATGAGCTAAGTTATTTTCAGTTCTAAAAGAATTCAGAGGCAGGTTAAGTTAAATTTAGGCATCTTAGAGTTAGTTCAGCTTATCTGAGGTATATGTAGAGGAATTTGTTAAAAAGAAAAACAATATTATAAAGTTCTCTCATTCAGATGATTTGTTTTTGATGAACATAGATAACTGTTTATATATATACTTTAACACACTGTGTTTTTAAACTTTTCTATTTGTTTTTACTCCTTTGGTGGTTTCATTAGTTTCAAGACTTAAAAATACCTATTTGGTGTGAATGACTCAAAATTGTTTCTCCAGCCTTATAAAAATTATTTCTCCAGACTTAGTATCTCCACCAAACACCAAATGTATATTCAGTGGTCTACCAGTATCTGTTCTTGTATATCAAATAGGCTACTCAAAGTCAGTATTTCCAAAACTGAGTTTCTGACTCCTGCTTCCCACCCTCAAACCTGCAGCTCCCATGATCTTCCCTGCCTCAGCAGTAGTAACTCTATTCTCTTAGTTGTCCAGGCCAAAATTGGCATCATTTTTTACCTCATTCTTTGTTGCATCCACTCTCATCTAAAAGAAAATACTATCACTTCTGCCATTAAATGTCCTGAACCCAACACTTTTCATTGCCTTGACTGGCACCATACTGGCCCAAGCAATCATCAGATAACAAACATATGACTTATTACTACAATTTCTTAACCACATTTGGCGTTAAGCAGTATCTTTGGAGGTGAGGACTTAAAGTAATTTTGAACAGAGATGCTAAAATATTTGGACCTCAAGAACAGTACAGTAGTTAAGGAAGCAACAAAATGTGATGGCTAATTTTATGTGTCAACTTGACTGAGCCACAGGTGCCCAGATCTTTGGTTAAACATTACTCTGGGTGTGTTTCTGAGAGTTTTATGGATGAGATTAACATTTAAATCACTAGACTGAGTAAAGCAGACTGCCCTCTCCAGAGCAGGTGGCCATCATCCAAAACACTGAAGGCCTTCACAGAATAAAAGGCTGAGTGAGAACTGGCCCTCTCTCTGCCTGACTATCTTTGAGCTGGAGGTTCAGTTTTTTCCTATCTTCAGATTTGGACTAAGGGTAAAACTTACACCATTGACTCTCATAGTACCCAGGTCTTCAGACTCAGACAGAAACTACACCACTAGCTCTTGTACATCTCTAGCTTGCTCACTCCAGGTCTTGGGACTTCTCAGCCTTCATAACCATGTGAGCCAATTCCTTATAATCTCTTTCTCTTCCTATATATATATCTGCATATATTAAGGACTCATATTTCTGTTCAATGTGAGGAAAAGATTCCTTAGAATGTTTCCATTAAAAAGGGGGGCTATTTAATGAGGTTGTGGGCAAACCGTAACTAAAAGTTTTCAACTTAAAAGAGGAATATGTTCTAGAGGAATATGGTAGATGGGAGCCTATATATGACTAATGAGTAAATGAAGAAGTGGAGATACTAAATTATATCCTTTTTGTCTTCAGAATATGCACTGAAAGTAAAGCAACATGAGCAAACAATAAGAGCACAGTGTTGTGCACACAGCAGATGGCCAATATTCGTGGAATTAATAGATTATAACTATCATATGTTACAACACTCAAAGGATCATGGAGACACCATTTTTTCCATCATCTATGAAGTAGTTGTTTGACTGACACAACTGTTTATTTTGAGATTATAATCTGCACATATGCTTTTGGAGCTAAAGTATTTCAATTTTTTACTACATACTTCATATAAACAATGGCAAATAAGTCCCAAAGCTCTACCATTGTATTCACTATGTACTTGTATGATCTATAAAATAGGCAATAGTGTACTTATACAAAATACAATAGAATGCTGATGTCTTCATGCTCAGGAAAATATCCCATGGAATTTACTACTTGCTTTAACAATTTGTAGGGTAAGAAATTTCACGTAACAGTTGGTGAAATCCAATAAACGAGATATGTTAGGGATTTTCCATAGTCCCTTGAAAATGTGTATAGTGTAAATAAGCATTTTTTTTGTACACCTCAGTCCATGTTTTAAAGTATTAAATAATGAAAGTTGAATCTTAGCTTATAAACACTTTTAGTAAAATGGCTAAAAAAAAATCGCTTAAGACTAGATATTACCTGATATTAAGCTTGTCATCAGTATAGTTGCTCTTGAAAATTATTAAATAATCAAACTTGATTATTTTTTTGCTTTAGTATTTATAAGTAGGTTGAGTAATTATTTGGGATAGACAAATTGGTTCTGATTATTTGCTACAAACTACTTTTATGGCTTAACATCTCAATGTTTGATGCTTCCCACACCCTGCTTAACTTAATGACATAGAGATAATCTCCAACAATTTATACCACAAAAAGTATTGTTGCTGTGTTTCTATGAGTGTTCTATTACAGCAGACAAGTGATATTCCATCTGTTTTTAATTTTAGCTATTTATCTTTACTTCATCTTTTCTTATCCATCTTCTAGCTTTACCCTTTTTCACACCTTTAGCTTCTATAAATTTCAGAATACCAGACAGTCTTCCAATTGGAACAAATTAGTATCATTCTTATTTGGAAAATGTTACAATTGTTGAGGGAATTATAGTGTTGTGAGGTATTATAAAATGAGGTTAATAGTTAGCAGTGATTCTTATCAGCTGGTGATGTTGTGTTATGGTGAGGTGGTATGCTCACATCCTTTCCAGGTTTATCCAGTTCAACTCAACTGGCCCCTTGAATAAATTTGTTACTGAGTTTTTCCCAAGAGAATATGTGATTGAGAGTATTAGAAACTTCACTGGACATTAGTAGATTGTAAAGGATCATCTTCACCTCTAGACTTTGACATTCTTAATAAAGTCTAAAGAAACACATTGAGGAAGCACTGTGTTTTAGGGCTAGCTTGTCTCCCCTGTAATTTTACTGATAAAGAAATTAAGGAGAATCCTAAATTATTCCACTTATCATTAATCTTTTTCAGAGAAGCATCCTAGTCAGTAACTGAGCTGTCATGAGTTATAAAAAAAAAATCTTCCTGGTGCCTTTTCCTTTGCTATCCTGTACTCTTTTTCCAAGGGGAAAAAAAATTCTAAAAATTAGTGAAGTGGAACAGACACAGTAATGTCATGTCAACATTTATTTATGTCCTGTCAGTTAAGCTGGACAAAACAAAAAAAATCTGGAGGATTTTAAAAACAATACTTGCAAAGAATTCCATGGTGGGGTGGTATACTCACTTGTCAAACTGGAAGTGGAGAGAGTACAATCTATATTTGTGATTATTTGCTTGGGTACACTGTCCATTTTCCCAGATGCTACATTAATCATTTTATTTCTACTTGCCTGACATGACATTCCAACTTCAGGACAGAAAATGCTCTGTTTTTATTTATCTCTTGTATTTCATGATTTCCAGAGACCTCATTGGTTTTAATAGTTATTACTTATTTTAAATATGGTAAGCCCTACTTTATGACTGGCATGTTTTGTAAAGGTCTGTGGGATTATTCAGTTATTTGGAATCTGAAATGAATTTGTCCATAAGCTCAATGCTATAAATGCATACTAAATTTTTATAGCTAATGGTGAAACTGCATCTACTTCATGATACACCAAAACTACAGTTCTGGAGGTAACATTTCTTTGTGCTAATCGGCATTTATAATTTTGCTCCCATTGGTATAGGGCTTTCCTAGGCATCTATTCAACCGTCTATTCATTCACTCATTAAAAAATATTGAACCAATGCAAATAAGCCAGAGACTAAGGATTTAATAGTGTTGGAAACACTCTTTCAGTCCCTCAAAAGCATATAGCCTATCACAGGTGACACAAAATACTAGGCACTAACAATATAACATAACAACAATACAGTGTTAAGCGTCCTTCATGCAGTGTGACCCATGCTTTGGTCAAGGGCAAGGCAGGAGGTGGAGAGACCAGGGCAGGGGTAACTGCAATAATTCACAGGAGAGATATGGGGTTGACAGAAATGAAAATCAGTGAAAATGGTTTCAAGAGATATTAAGGAAAGAAAGGAGTCCAGGATGATACCCAAGATGTTGGTTGGCTTGGGCACCTGCTGGAAAGTGGGTTGGAGAGAGCTTTACAGTTCAGCTACATTTTCATAAGAGAAATCTTTTTATAAGAGTAGGTAACTGAGCCCAAGACAACCAATTCTCTGGTTAGGGTAACCATCTAAAGGGAACTTTTCCTTCATGTTACCAAGTTTTTTCTAAAGATTTACTAACCCCTTAATTACTACATTCATTTATATAGCCAAGTATAAGGGACCATGAGGTTTATTCTGGGATGAACTCAGAGTTACTATGAGGTTGAGATCACGGTCTTAGTCTTAAGTATTATTTTTACTCTAGAATAAGACAAATCAAGCATTTATCATGCTCTTCACCTGCCCAAAGTTTTTAAAATTGTCAAAGGTATTAACTGCTCAAGCAATGGAGTGGTTTGGCTCAGCCAATGAAGCAATAAGCAACTTTTTTCCCCCTGGAATACCAAATATATCAGTAATCTGTCCAATGAAAGAACTTGATACTTAAGAAAGATTTTACTGTCATTTTTATGTATTGTTTCCTCCTTACAATTTATTGCAAGTAGCTAAACTGAGCATGTGGTGTTTCATACTAAATTATAATAACCTACCTACTTAAGTTTTCAAACAAATGGTTCACAGTTCTCTTGGGGTGCAAATTCATTTACCTTTTCGTATTGTTGGCAGGCTAGGGTGTCTTGGGAAATAAATACCTATCCATTTTATTATGCTTATATTTACACTGGTTCACCAGTAAACTTTCATATAATATTGGGCTTTAGCTTTTTAATCTGTTGCTTTACTTTCATATAAGATTGAGTGCATGGTTTTTGATGGGTATTACCCAACATTCTCTCCTGTCAGGTTGACTTTCTGTGCAGACTCCATAGCTTTAGCTTGTGTAATATTCCAGATGCCTCCATCAGTTTCATTTTGGGTGTTACTATTTTGGCAATATGTTCCTATCTTAGGCTTTCAGAGACTTAGTGACATTCAGTCCTTTGCAGATTTGACACGAGTTGCTCAAACAGAAATTCCCTCACTTCCTAGTACATTTCTTCTCTCCACCTGTCACTCTAATCCTGGTAGCTACTTGGAATGTATTTCATTCATTTTCACATTTTTCCTTTGGTTAAGTACTTTGTCAGTCAGAAAACGATTCACTGAATTTGTTTATCCAGTGCAGTGTCATTTGCACAGTACAGGGTGTTTCTAACACTTATCTTTTTATTAATATTGTTTCCCTTGTTATCTGATTTATCATTCATATTTCCTTGGCAGTTCTTTAAAATAAAACCAGTTCTCCTGCATTTATTATTACTTTTTACAATTATTGTCAATTTAAATTAGTGCACAGAACTCTGAGAAACTTTTGTTAATAATAATAAACATGCAACGAACTGATTTTCTTGAGTTCTTCTGAGAAAAAAAAAATAGCTTGGGAGAAACAACTATTCATTCTCTCATTTGGTTGGTGAAACATTTTATGTAGGGAGCCCATTAAAAGTACCTATAGTTATTGCTTCTCAACAGCAATGACAGCAACACACATTTTAAACTGTCGGAGGTTGTTGAGTTTAGAAGGAGGAATGATTTAAATCTGGTTAGGAATTTACGACAGTCGGGAAATGAACCATCAATGTTAACAGAAGCTTCCCCGTGATGCCCACTGCCGGTTACTGCCCACCTTTAAATAAACAAGCCCATCTATTTTGATCTGACATAATACAGGAAGAAAATGTCAACAAAGGATTTAATTTATGCATGGTTCATCTGTCAGTCCATGTCTACTATATCTCAGATAAAAATATTGTCTTGAAGTAACTTCATAGTGAGTCCACTGCGGTCATTAAGTTAGGGAGCACAATTTCTTTTTTTTATTATTTACATAGCTTACATGGTAGTCTCGATTATCTAAAACTAGTGAGCATCCCATTTTACACTAAGGATGGTTTCAGCTTGTAAGGAAAGTATGTGACAATATCACTGTAGAGATCAATTAGCAATGCCTTTTTTACATCCAAAATGGTATTGAAACTATAATGATGATATGAAGATAGCACTGATACGAAGATATATAACCCCAAAATAAGAGGTTCTGAGTTTGAGTCTCGGCTTCACTATGCATTAACTATACAACCTGAGAAAATATGCAGTAACTAACTTCTTGGAGTCATTATTTTTCATAAAGAAGAATAAGTGCCATTTTGCCACAAGAGATTTTTTAAAAATATCATATAAGATACCATATATGAAAAGCCTATAAACTTCTACATTAATATTATACTTATATGTCCCCTTTTCCAAGATGACGCCTCACTCAAATATGACAGGCATTGTTTTTACTAAAATGCTTACTTAATCCAATTTAAGCACTAGTCTTTTTTTCCTAGTCTCTTTGAAACTGGGGAATCATTCACTTTTGTGTTAATAAGAGATACAATCAGAACACTGCCCTGACATCTTCTATATTCTTTTTTTAAAAATTATTTTGGTATCATTAACCTACAATTACATGTGCAATATTATGGTTATTAAACTACCCCCTTCATCAGGTTCCCCCCACCAACCCCATTACAGTCATTGTCCATAAGTGTAGTGAGATGCTATAGAATCACTACGTGTCTTCTCTGAGTTGGACAGCACTCCCCGCGCACCCCAACATTACATCTGCTAATCGTAATGCCCCCTTTTCCCCCTTGTCCCTCCCTTCCCGCCCATCCTCCCCAGTCCCTTTCCCTTTGGTAACTATTAGTCCATTCTTGGGTTTGGTGAGTCTGCTACAGTTTTTTTCTTTGCTCTTATGCTCCTCACATGAGTGAAATCATTTGGTATTTGTCTTTTCCCGCTTGGTTTATTTCACTGAGCATAACACCTTCTAGTTCCATCCATGCTGCTGCAAATGGTAGGATTTGTTTTATTCTCATGGCTGAATAATATTCCATTGTGTATATGTACCCCCTCTTCTTTATCCATTCATCCAATGATGGACACTTAGGTGGCTTCGATTTCTTGGCCATTGAAAATAGTGCTGCGATAAACATAGGGGTGCATCTGTCTTTTTCAAACTGGGCAGCTGCTGCATTCTTAGGGTAAATTCCTAGGAGTGGGATTCCTGGGTCAAATGGTATTTCTATTTTGAGTTTTTTGAGGAAACTTCATACCTTTCCACAATGGTTGAACTAATTTGCATTCCCACCAGCAGTGTAGGAGGGTTCCCTTTTCTCCAAATCCTCGCCAACATTTGTTGTTGTTTATGTTTTGGATGTTGGCCATCCTTATTGGTGTGAGGTGATATCTCATTGTGGTTTTAATGTGCATTTCTCTGATGATTAGCGATGTGGAGCATCTTTTCATGTGCCTGTTGGCCAACTGAATTTCTTCTTTGGAGAAGTGTCTGTTCATGTCTTCTGCCCATTTCTTAATTGGATTATTTGTTTTTTGTTTGTTGAGGTGCATGAGTTCTTTATGTATTTTGGAAGTCAACCCCTTATCAGATACGTCATTTATGAATATATTCTCCCATACTGTAGGATGTCTTTTTGTTCTACTGATGGTGTCCTTTGCTGTACAGAAGCTTTTCAGCTTGATATAGTCCCACTTGTTCATTTTTGCTTTTGTTTCCCTTGCCCAGGGAGATGTGTTCATGAAGAAGTCGCTCATGTTTATGTCCAAGAGATTTTTGCCTATGTTTTTTTCTAAGAGTTTTATGGTTTCATGACTTACATTCACGTCTTGGATCCATTTTGAGTTTACTTTTGTGTATGGGGTTAGACAGTAGTCCACTTTCATTCTCTTACATGTAGCTGTCCAGTTTTGCCAACACCAGCTGCTGAAGAGGCTGTCATCTCCCCTTTGTAGATCCAGGCTCCTTTATCACATATTAATTGACTATATATGTTTGGGTTAATGTTTGGATTTTCTATTCTGTTCCACTGGTCTGTGGGTCTGTTCTTGTGCCAATACCAAGTTGTCTTGATTACTGAAGCTTTGTAGTAGAGCTTGAAGCCTGGGAACGTAATTTTCCATTTTTTTCTTTCTTCTCAGGATTGCTTCGGCTATTCAGGGTCTTTTGTGGTTCCATATGAATTTTAGAACTATTTATTCCAGTTCATTGAAGAATGCTGTTGGTGTTTTGATAGGAATTGCTTTGAATCTGTAGATTGCTTTAGGTAGTATAGCCATTTTGGCAATATTTGTTCTTCCTAGCCAAGAGCATGGGATGAATTTCCATTTGTTAGTGTCCTCTTCAATTTCTCACAGGAGTGTCTTATAGTTTTCAGGGTACAGGTCTTTCACTTCCTTTGTTAGGTTTATTCCTAGGATTTTATTCTTTTGGATGCAATTGTGAATGGAATTCTTTTCCTGATTTCTCTTCCTGTTAGCTCATCGTTAGTGTATAGGAAAGCAACAGATTTCTGTGTGTTAATTTTGTATCGTGCAACTTTGCTGAAATCAGATATTAGTTCTAGTAGTTTTGGAGTGGAGTCTTTAGGGTTTTTTATATACAATATCATGTCATCTGCAAATAGTGACAGTTTGACTTCTTCTTTACAAATCTGGATGCCTTGTAAACTCTGTTTTGTCTGATTGCCGTGGCTAGGACCCCCAGTACTATGTTGAATAACAGTGGAGAGAGTGGGCATCCCTGTCTTGTTCCTGATCTTAGATGAAAAGCTTTCAGCTTCTCACTGTTAAGTATGATGTTAGCTGTGGGTTTGTCATATATGACCTTTATGATGTTGAGGTACTTGCCCTCTATACCCATTTTGTTGACAGTTTTTATCATGAATGGATGTTGAATTTTGTCAAATGCTTTGTCAGCATATACGGAGATGATCATGTGGTTTTTGTTCTTCTTTTTGTTGATGTGGTGGATGATGTTGATAGATTTTCGAATGTTGTACCATCCTTGCATCCCTGAGAGGAATCCCACTTGATCATGGTGTATGATCCTCTTGATGTATTTTTGAATTCGGTTTGCTAATATTTTGTTGAGTACTTTTGCATCTACATTCATCAGGGATATTGGTGTGTAATTTTCTTTTTTGGTGAGGTCTTTGCACGGTTTTGGTATTAGAGTGATGCTGGCTTCACAGAATGAGTTTGGAAGTATTTCATCTTCTTCTATTTTTTGGAAAACTTTAGGAGAATGGGTATTGTTTCTTCTCTGTATGTCTGGTAAAATTCAGAGGTGAATCCATCTGGTCCGGGGCTTTTGTTCTTGGGTAGTTTTTTGATTACCGATTAATTTCGTTGCTGGTGATAGGTCTGTTTAGGTTTTCTGTTTCTTGCTTGGTCAGTCTTGGAAAGTTGTATTTTTCTAAGAAGTTGTCCATTTCTTCTAGGTTTTCCAGCTTGTTAGCATATAGATTCTCATAGTATTCTCTTATAATTCTTTGTATTTCTGTGGGGTCCATCATGATTTTTGAATTCTCACTTCTGATTCTGTTTATGTGTGTAGATTCTCTTTTTCTCTTAATAAGTCTGGCTAGGGGTTTATCTATTTTGTTTATTTTTTCAAACAATCAGCTCTTGGTTTCACTGATTTTTTTCTATTGTTTTATTCTTCTCAATTTTATTTATTTCTTCTCTAATCTTTATTATGTCCCACCTTCTGGTGACTATGGGTCTCATTTGTTCTTCTTTTTCCAATTTCAGTAATTTTGTCTTTAGACTATTCATTTGGGATTGTTCTTCCTTCTTTAAGTAGGCCTGGATGGCAAATATTTTCCTCTTAGAACTGCCTTTGCTGCATCCCACAGAGGTTGCAGCTTTGTGTTATTATTGTCATTAGTCTCCATATGTTGTTTGATCTCTGTTTTAATTTGGTCATTTATCCATTGATTATTTAGGGGCATGTTATTAAGCTTCCATGTATTTGTGAGCCTTTTTGTTTTCCTTGTCCAGTTTATTCCTAGTTTTACACTTTTGTAATCTGAGAATTTGGTTGGTAGAATTTCAGTATTTTTTAATTTACTGAGGTTCTTTTTGTGGCCTAGTATGTGGTCTATTCTGGAAAATGTTCCATGTGCACTTGAGAAGAATGTGTATCCTGCTGCTTTTGGGTGTAGGGTCTGTAGATGTCTGTTAGGTCCATCTGTTCTAGTGTGTTGTTCAGTGCCTCTGTGTCTTTACTTATTTTCTGTCTGCTTGATCCGTCCTTTGGAGTGAGTGGTGTGTTGAAGTCTCCTAAAATGAATGCATTGCTGTCTATTTCCTCCTTTAATTCTGTTAGTATTTGTTTCACATAGTACATTGTTTCACATATGTCGGTGCTCCTGTGTTGGGTGCATATATACTTAAAATGGTTGTATCCTCTTGTTGGACTGACCCCTTTATCATTATGTAATGTCCTTCTTTATCTCTTGCTACTTTCTTCATTTTGAAGTCTATTTTGTCTGATACAAGTACTGCAACACCTGCTTTTTTCTCCTTGTTGTTTGCATGAAATATCTTTTTCCATCCCTTCACTTTTAGTCTGTGTATATCTTTGGGTTTGAGGTGAGTCTCTTGTAAGCAGCATATAGATGGTTCTTGCTTTTTTATCCATTCAGTAACTCTGTGTCTTTTGATTGGTGTATTCAGTCCATTTACATTTAGGGTGATTATTGATAGATATGTACTTATTGCCATTGCTGGCTTTAGATTTGTAGTTACGAAAGTTTCAAGGGTAGCTTCTTTACTATCTAGCAGTCTAACTTAACTTTCTTGTTAAGTTATTGTAAACACAGTCTGATGATTCTTTATTTCTCTCTCTTCTTCTCCTTCCTCCTCCATTCTTTATATACTAAGTGTTTTATTCTTTGCCATTAGTTAGTATTTGGATGGTCTGCTTTTCTTGCTATGATTTTATTTTCTCTGGTGAGAATTTTTTAGCCTTAGGAGTGCTTCCATGTAAAGCAGGCCCTTTAAGATATCCTGTAGAGGTGGTTTATGGGAGGCAAACTCCCTCAGCTTTCGCTTGTCTGAAAATTATTTAATCCCTCCCTCAAATTTAAATGATAATCGTGCTGGATACAATATTCTTGGTTCGAGGCCCTTCTGTTTCATTATGTTAAATGTATCATGCCATTCTCTTCTGGCCTGTAAGGTTTCTTTTGAGAAGTCTGATGATAGTCTGATGGGTTTTCTTTTGTAGGTGATCTTTTTCTCTGTGTAGCTGCCTTTAATACTCTGTCCTTATCTTTGATCTTTGCCATTTTAATTAGTATGTGTTTTGGTGTTGTCTTCCTTGGGTCCCTTGTGTTGGGAGATCTGTTGGCTTCCATGGTCTGAGAGACTATTTCCTTCCCCAGCTTGGGGAAATTTTCAGCAATTATTTCTTCAAAGACACTTTCTATCCCTTTTTATCTCTCTTCTTCCTCTGGTACTCGTATAATGCAAATATTGTTCCTTTTGGATTGGTCACACAGTTCTCTTAATATTCTTTCATTCCTAGAGATCCTTTTATCTCTCTCTGCCTCACCTTCTCTCAATTCCTGTTCTCTGATTTCTATTCCATTAACAGTCTTGCATCTCGTCCAGTCTGCTGCTAAGCCCGTCGATCGCTTGTCTCATTTCTACATTGTCTTTCCTTACCTCCGTCACTTCTTCTCTTAGTTCTCACATATTTCTTTGTAGATCCATCAGTATGGTTATGACTTTTGTTACGAATTCTTTTTCACGAAGATTGTGCATGTCCATCCCATCAGGCTCCCTCTCTGGGGTTGTCTGGCTGATCTTAGTCTGGACCATATTCCTCTGTCTTTTCATGCCGATAGAAGTGGTCACTGGTAGGCACCATGTGCTTTAGCTGGGAGAACAAAGTGCCTTCCTTCTTGTTGTTCTCTTTGCCCTTCTCCCTGGCCTGAGCTGTTTTCCTGTACACCAGGAGGCAGTGTCTGGGATAATCCCCTGAACTGCTTATGTGCGGGGTAACCCTTAGCCTAGCCTATAGCACTGTGGGGGTTTCCAGTTATGCTGGGTGCGTTCTGGTCCCCTTGGTGCCTTCTGGACCTGGTTCTTGGTTCTTCCTGCTTAGCTGCGGCCCGCCGGGAGTAGATTCTGTGAGGAACGAATGGCAGGCTGCTAATCTCTGTGGGAAGCCTCAGCAAGGCTGCTTTGCCCGGCTGCCAGCCAAGCTGTCCGAAATTCCCCAAGACTCCCAGCTTGCTGGGGTGAGTGTGCTGGGCCAATTTTATTCCGCTGCTGGGCCCTTGTCTCTTTAAGATCAAAAAAAAAAAGTGCCTGCCAGGAGTAGATTCTGTGAGGATGCTGTAGGTGGCGCTGCTCCTCCACTGTTCCACAGCAGCGGTGCTCCCGCTGGGTGGGGGGGAATGAATGGCAGGCTGCTGATCTCTTTAAGAAGCCTCAGTGCAGCTGCTTTGCCCGGCCACCGGCCAGAGGGTCTGAAATTCCCCAAGACTCCCAGCCTGCTGGGCTGAGTGCGCTGGAACAGTTTTGTTCCACTGTTCGTCCCTTGTCTCTTTAAGACTTTTAAAAAAGCACGCACTTTTCTTTTGTCCCAGGGAGCCAGCTGAGAGGATCTAGTTGCGGTCTCTTCTCAGATCCTGAACTTCTGTTTCTCTAATCTCTGATACACCGCGCGATGTGTGTCAGTGCTTCCGATGCAGATCACCAGGGCTGGTTATTTAGCAGGCCTGTGCTTCCACTCCCTCCCTGCTCTGAATCTTTTCCTCCCGCTGGTGTGCTGGGGTGGGGGAGTGCTCAGGTCCCACCACGTCGCGGCTTTGTATCTTACCCGCTTCGTGAAGTGCTGAGTTCTCGCAGATGTAGCTGTAGCCTGGCTGTTGTCCTGTATCTCTGGTCTGTCTTTTAGGAATAGTTGTATTTGTTGTATTTTCTTAAATATATACAGTTTTGGAAGGAGATTTTTGCCGCCCTGCTCACGCTGCCATCTTCCAAGATGTCCATCTTCTATATTCTTAAATGCCTGTATGTGCTTGGTCAGTATTTATATTTTCTTTTTTAAAATGGGCAGTTGTCATTCCAACTGCCCCATCCCCACCTCATCCTCCCAGGTAGACTAAATACTTCACACTGAACAATGTAGTGGAATTCCAGAATGGGATTTAGAGATGGGTATTCCTTTTTAATTACTTAAACATGATATCCTCAATATTATTTTAAAGAACAGCTATTTCTGATGTGTTCAAACCTTGTGATGAACCAAAGTATCTGTGAGTCGGGGGGAAACTGTCTTTCACAGGAACAGTGACTTTGCCTTGACTGGACACAACCGCGATCATGGGAAGTGGAAGGGAGCCCTGAACTGTGGTCTAGTTCTTAATTTCTCTCTTCACTTTGCATCCTTCTTTTTGCTTTTTCTTATTATCCATAGTTAGTGATTAAAAAAAAAAGATTTCATCAGTATATCTACAAGTAGGGAAGCATTTATAAGACTTCATTAAGATCATACGGCATATCAACAGTGGTTATATTAAATTATTTAGCCATTGCTTTAGCATGAGCACCAACCAGTTGGACACGACACTGGCAACAGTTCACGTATGTGGGAGTATTAAAGTTGAACGTCATCAATGCTTACCAGTAACTTTAGTAAAAGTGTTCCAGTGGAAGAAGTTGTAAGAAATAACATACAATTATAAAAAACAATTGTAGCATTCACTTTTTCGTTATAGGCAGAAGCCACTTAAAATGTTTTTGGCCTTACCTCAAATCATGCAAACAGAAATTCTCAGAAATGTATGTTTCACATGTTTTCAAACAAGGTTTGCCATATGTAAAACAGATAAAAGTGCAGCTGCTTTAGTTAGAGCAGAAGTAGGAACCTCTAGTACCTTCTCCATCAGCCCAGAGATATACCCTGGGCATGCCAACACTGTAGAACAGTTTGAAAGTCCCAAAGACTACAGGACACTCCAACTCCTGGAAGCCCAAATCTGTATTCATTTCTTTCACAGGAAAAATAAACAACATTATTAAATAAGTTTTCTTTATGCTTTGAGCAGAAGTTTTAGTATATAAATGTATTGATTGAAGTGGCCTTTCTGGTGCAATTCTTCAAAATCTGAGAGTCATGAAATTTTAATATACTACAATTTGCTAATGATACATATTAGACATTTACCCAATTAAGCATTCTGTTTGGGTCCCCAGAAGATCCAAAGATAAAAAAATACAGCCCTGCACTCAAGGAACCTAATTATTACAGTAGTATTATAAACAAGTAACAGTAACCAACACACAATAGTTTTCTTGATTTCTTAATTAGAATTTCCCAATTATTGTTGTCCTCTGTCAATATTAATATGCCACAAGAGCTGTCATAATAGCGAAAAAAAGTCTTTCGAAGGTGCACATTCATTCATAAGCCTCCCTCATGGTTGGTACCATTCGAGCTGCCCAAGCCTGTCCTTTTACTCACAGGCACAGGAGAGAGAATAAGAGATCCTAGTGTATCATCTACAGATGTTAGCTCTTCAGAACCCTCCCGAATTTTTAAAAATTTATGTTAAATTTATACTTGTACTAAAAAATAAAGTTTCTGTCAGTTTTTATTGGCTAGATAGAAGAGTTCTTAAAAAGCAGCTATTTCATGATTTTTTTTGTTCAATTCCAGCCTACAGATGCTTGCGTTTAGTGAGACTATAGCAATGTCGGTACATGAAATCTATTTTTTCTTTCTGTCTTAGTCTATATTGATCTAGTAATGACACGCAGGCATTCAGCTGGTCACATTTTCCACACAATTAAACCACAGGCTTTTATTGTTTGCTTTCTTTGCATATTAATATGAGTTTGCTGTCAGATCATTTAAGAAGTTGATTTTTTGCATATGTCTATAGGTAATGGAGTGAGGTGGGCCTACACTTGGCACATAGAAACAGGACAGAATGATAAATCTCTCTGCAGCTGGCCCATCTTTTATAGCAAGGTGTTACAGTTCAGTCTACCATCTAATTCCCCTGTGCCATGGACAGTCTGCCTGTACTAAATGGTCCTTATCATTTCCTATCATTAGGGTTTTGTCACACAGTCGAGGAGATTTTTGAAGTAACATATGGCTAATTAATGTCATATTCATAAATTCCACCCAGATAATGAAGAATTGAAAGATGTGGGTTATATGCTACAGATTGAATTCATCCCATTTTTACTCTACTTTGTAAGTTTAAGATGTTGCATGTCTTTTTTTTCAGCACATATGCCCAAACTGCATACAAGGATGAACTAAATGAGATGAGTGCCCAAAAATGTACCTGCATATGGAGATTCCAGGGGGATAGCCATCCTACAGTATTATTCAAGGAATAAGATAACGTCCCCTAGACATCAAGCAAGACCTACAAAATATTAAGGATCAATACATATTCATGGCCTATTAGAGTTATCACAATCTTGGAAAGGCAACTTTATACATTTTAAATTAAAAATAATTGGGAATATGTCAATGTGAATGCTAAAGAAAATAAATCATACCTTGACTCACATGATGAATGTGCTCAAGATACCATTTTTCCCCAAATATAACATGCATTTTTCCTGAGCACTGAGGAAGTGGACTGTGGACATTGGCTGTAGACATTGGCCAGTGAGTGCAACACGTTCTCTTGGTTACCACTGACAATCGCATGCAGCAGAATCCCAGCCCATGGTGCCATTATGGAAAGAGAAAAACAAATTACTTCTGCATGTGGTTTTCAGGAGACTTCAGGGAATGCTTCTGATACAGATACAGCAGCATTCACCAAGAAGCAAATGCTTTACGTTGTCAGAAGGCCACACTATAGTCAATTCTTACGTATGTAGGTGTATATGTATATATATTCAAATAGTACATCTCTATCTATGTATACTTATATCTAATATAATTATTCAAATAGATGCCTGAATCTATAAAATATAATAAATATGAGAGATGCAAGAATTGTCTAATTACTCACAGCCAATTCAACTAGCAAAGTCTAACTTCTTTAAAAGAATGATTTATTTTATAACATCACATAAAATTCATCTTAAAGATTTAGTTTTTGTCTAAAAGTTTTCTTTAAAATAATATAAATTCCATCTCCATGGAAAAGACAATTTATTCCCTTCAAGGACATTACTTACTTTATTTTGCAGAGAGCATTTTAGATATATAATATGATTACACAATAGCCTTTAAAAAGAACACAGAGAGCCAGGCTTTATGAATGATACTCTAGCTTTGATGCACATGCTTTTTATAACAATCAATCATGCTGTAATGTAAAAGAAAAAAATTTTAAAGGTAATCGTTTTTTAAAATATAGAAACTTGGCTTAAAGTCTTGCTTGCTTTCATTTTTGCATACAAAGTTTCTAGAAGGAGTGAGGCATGGGGCTCTGGGACCACACTGTCCTGCCCATGAAAGCTCTGGTGCAGCATTTCTGACCTCAGCCCTGCTAGCAGCTCCTCCCTTCTTCCCCTCCTGCCTCCCAGGCTTGGTGATCTCACCAGCTGTCCCAGACTCTTTCTGAAACCAGCCCTCTGTTCTCTGTCACTTCTCAGCAGCTGATAAGCTACACAAAGGAAACTGTCACCAGGAACAAGAATTCCAAAATTAAGCTTTCCCAACCCCTGGATGAATAACCCTTAGACATTCCTAAATCACTTCCTATATTGAGCTTCTCCATCACTGACCTTCAATTCCTACTTTTTCATTCAGGCTTTTTTAATATCTCATTCTCAGGTCAACACAATTCTATACAAGTCCTCCAATCTGAGATTTCAGGTATATGGACACACAATCAGGCTTAGTCACTTCAGTCCTCTTCTTCCCTTTTCTCACCAAGGCTAAGAATTCATCAAACATACCCATGGGACACGGCTGAGACTGATGCATGCTCTTACACTCACCCTATTCTACTTTCTGGCAATCTTAGTAACCAAAAGTTTTTAGGACTGGTAGGGCAGAATTCTAATTCCTTGATTCTAGGCACCTGGACTAATAATTACTCTATTACAACAAAGCAGCTCTTGCCTATACTTTCTCCTTCGGAAGTCGTGCCTTTTTCTTTTCAGCATCTCAGGTGCCCTAGGTGTGAGGAGGCTATAACTTAGTGCTCCAGGTTCCTCTCACTGCTTGCACCCTCTTAAGTAAGAGCTTCCATCCGCTTTTCAGTTAATCCACAGCCTTCAGGACCCTTCCAGCAGCTTCTTCCTGACTTCGACTCTGTAGACTGTTGGACATTATTCATCAAACTTAGCAAATAATTATTATTATGTATTTTCATTTGCTTTAATTTTTCTTAACCCCCCTTCCTTCTTTGAATGCAGGAAATGTTCTTGGGCTACCTTCCTCTTTCCTTACTGTCCAGTTCAGGGATAATCCTTGGAAGCCTTTCATGTAATAGGTGCCCAGCAAGTGTAGTTCACTTCCTGAGTCATTGACTAACTAGACTTAATCTTTTCCCATTAATGCACCACATGAACCAAAGACATTGTGTTTGAACTTTAGTCAAAACTGGAGTACCCTTATGGTTAATGTGATCTTTGATAGTATATACTAGAGTATATTACAAATTAAAAACTATATCCTAAAATCTAGTGGCATAAAACAGTGGAAATGTGTTTGTTGCTCAAATAATAGTCTCTTCCGGATATTGGGCAGGCAGCCTTCTTTGAGGCAACTCAAAGACTTGGGCTCCTTTTATTTTGGTGCCTCCTCTTTGCCTAGGGCTCTGAAGTCCTCTGCTTACAGCCTGCATCCAGGCGACCAATAGGGGAGAGAGATTATGCAAAGAGGTTGTTATGGGCCAGTGTACTTCTTCCTACATCAAATTGGCTGAACCTGGTCACATGTCACTCCTAGTTATAACAGACTCTTTCAAATATAGTCTTGTGGTGCACTCAAGAAAAATAGGAAATGGGTTTTGGTGATCTGCTGTCCCACTGTGATAGGGATCCACTGTCCCTATTATACAAAGTGCTCACCATGGGTCAGAACTGTGAGATCCTTGTTGTTAGTAGCCCTTGGGACTCTGGAAGGCAGAAAAAAGCTTACCTTTCAAACATCAATATCTGAACTACAAATATTAATATTTAAAATTAGAGGGGACAGAAAAGTGAAGATTGTTGCTTTTATTGTCACAGATTGTAAGAAGAATTAAATGTATTCCTTGTGATGAATATACATAGGATGGAAAAAAGGCACAGAGTATTTTATCTTTATCAACCAATAGGAAAAAAAATGAGCATAAATGAATCCTCACGCCTCTCCAGTAATTTTGCAGAGGTGGGATTGGGAGTAAGGTCATCATGTTTCCTGGTATGTTTGGAAACATCCCAATCCATCATTAAAACATATTCGAGTTTCTACCAGCATCAGAAAGTACCTCTAGCATAGAGATACCAAGTTCCCAGAAATCACTGCCTCATTTAGTGTATTAATAATTTGAAAGTCTCTTCATTCAAAGTATCAATTTTCCATCAAAGAATTTACAAATTTCTCCCTTTCCATTGTCCCAATTTTACTTTATTTTTTACTGTCTTGCATAATTCTTTTATATTCATATTTGATAATAAAAAAGAAAGTTTAATAGCACATTACTAACTTTATTTACTTTAAAAAAGTATTTTTACCTACATTGTATTATTTGACCCTTTCCTAGAAACATTCTAAGATATTTGTTGTTATTTTTAGCTTTTAAATGATAATTAAAATTAAGGAGTAAAGAATTAAATGGACTTATCTAAAGTCCCATGTTGGCTCAGAACACAGGTTTCCGAATCAGGACTCAAACTTAGTTTTTCTAATTAGACTTTCTGGCTGTAAATCCTATGCTTAAAAGATATTTTCTCAACAGGGTTATTAGAAGGCATTAATCACATCAAAAATATTATTAATATAGAAAGAACATTGTGAATTTGTAGACAAAACATGCCAATCTCTTTGTTTATGTGATACTAAAAAAGATCCATTCTGTAAAAAAAGGACAAAATATCTAATAATGGAAGCACAAAGGTATTTGGACTTACTAAAATATTCTAATTAAAAGAAGATATGGTGAAAGTGGTGGATAAATATGAATTCTCCAACTAATAAAATGAGTTTTCTGGTATACCAATATTCCAGTGAAATATATACATATTTAATCAGTATGTTTTCCAGAAGACCAATCAAAGAGGTTCATGAACTTGACATATTATCAAATTGAGATGAAAACTCAGATCTATCTG
Source organism: Smutsia gigantea (assembly GCA_032199065.1). Classification (NCBI taxonomy): domain Eukaryota; kingdom Metazoa; phylum Chordata; class Mammalia; order Pholidota; family Manidae; genus Smutsia; species Smutsia gigantea. The sequence continues at coordinate 82,454 of JAVSCE010007381.1, read as the reverse complement.
ATTCCTAAGTCAAAACCCCCATATTTTATAAACAGGTATGCTTTTCTAATGAGTAAATGTAATATACATAATATATTAGTATATCAGTAATATCACTATGTCAGTAATATCTAACCTCATACTTAATCTACAAATAAGGGCAGAAAAAAATAGCTTCAATTTCTGTCAATATATGATCTTTTCAAATACAAAATACTGGATAGTTTTTACATCATACCATGAACAAGAATAGAATCCCCCAGGGAATTAGCATAGTGGGAGGTGCCAAGGCTGATCCATTCTGGTAGGGAAGACAGACCTGACATCAGACTCTTGAGAGGAGGACACAGCTGTCATCACTAGGAGCTTCCTGCAATTATTTACAGGAGGAAAAGGCGGTCAAAGCCAAGAGAGAGAGGACTTAGGAGCGTGCAGTATTTGGGTGTCTATGAGGATGTTAAGCCATAGGGAACTCTATCTGCTACTACTGAGGTCCAAGGCCCAGGTCTGAGGTTCAGGAGTGAGACTCCAGACTACTAGATGTAACAAAACTCACTGGTAAAACTCAGGGGGACTTTGGTCCTGGAGGAATAGGAAAGACTCAAAATAGGAGTTAATACTAATACCAAGACAGTGCTCCAGTTTTCATAACTGGATAGGACTTAGGACTAAAGGAGCTGCCAGAATTGGGTGGAGGGTTGGGTAATGACTAGAGGAAAGGATGACTCCCATCTGCACCCTGCAGGTGCTGAATTAGAGAGCCTGAAGTATCTCCTGATTAAGATTAGGTTCACCTCCAGATCTAAGACTAGGCCTCATTTACCCAGGATTCAAATGGCCCAACCTGAGGACAAAATAAAGGGAAAGGGTCAGGAAATGGAAGAGATCTTGATCTATGTAATATTAAGTATATCAAGCATTATTTTTGGAATTAGGTTGATCAGAAACTTGTAATGGGTAAATATGACTTACTGTACTTGCAGCATTACTGAATGTGACTATGTAAAACATCTTGATTGCATGAATCAAACAATCTTAAACAAAAATGATCATGAAACAGTGTTTTAAAATAATTCTTCCTGTTTCCAAATGAAAAAAGAGAAAACTAGAAGCCTCATCCAGAATAATACTCAGGAGTTTTATCCTCTGTAACTATGGAGGACTCAAGGACAATTTGGAAATCACTGTTTTAAAACGTAGATTTTATTGTTATTCAGATATGGTGAAACCAACAGATGAAGATATGATTGCCATTGGAAAGATCACCTGTTACACTCACAGATCCAGAGAAGGCAGCATGCTATGCCATGGCGGTGTGGGCACGCAGGGGGGCATCAAGGTTGGTCCGGAGGCAGAGCAAGTGAGGGGAAAACACAGGCAAGAGCATTTATGGTGGTTTTCATGGAAAGGAATGGGCAAAGCAGGATAATCAGGTTTAGCATTGGGTAGTTTGAATAATTTCAGAGGTTTGGAGGAATAGGGCTGTCCCTACTGTCTGGTACCTGGCCCTGGAGTGCAAAGGGAAGAGGGATAGCGGTCCAAAGTATAATAAATAGATAACTGAATTGGTTCAGAGTATAGGCTCTGGATTGGCTGGTTTGCATATGAAAGGTACATTCACAGGCAAGTCTTTTACTACCAGGAATTGGCTAGTCCGGGGAGGGGCAGTCCTGCCAGGGTCAGCAGAACCCCAAGACGTCAAAGCATCAAAAAAATAAAATAAAAAGACACGATGAATACGATTTCCAGGGATCTTGCTGGTCTATATTTTCCTGAAATCACATCTGAGCCAAGAGCTCTATCTGTGTCACCATCTTGAGGTAGATCTTAGGATCTGCTCCCATTTCTTCTTGCTTTGGTTAAAATTTTTTCAACCTGGAGCTGCCTGCTGTAGAGGGTGAGACTCAGTTCTACCATTTCTTGCATTCACTCCTTTCTTGAAACAAGTAAACAGATTTTCTAAAACATTCTGCTTTTCTGCTCACTGGGAGAGAAGCAAATAAAATAAGGGCAAGTTACAAGTTCACTAGAAACCTTAATAATATCCTTCTAGTCACTATTGCTGGGCTTCATTGGGATAAGACTTGAGGTAGCCCTCACCTTTCTCAGCACCTTTTCCTGGCCCCTCTCTTAGTGTGTCTTCTGTGTATCAGCCCTGTTGAATTCCTCTGGTTTCCATTATTTCCTATGGTGACTACTCCAGATTTTTCTCCCATTACACCTCCACCTCATTGGACCTAATAAAGCCTCTTTAGATAAGCTGTCATCATTGAGTATAAATTGTCTCCATAAATGACTCAAAGATGTTTATTTGTGGTCCTAAAGTAAACTCTGCCTTTACTTCAATATCTTACATGTTACAGGAAAATTCTTGGAACTTTGGGATCCATGCCTTGTCTTATAATTATTTCCAAGGTTAACTCTGGATATGAACCATTTCCACCAAGAGCTGTGACTTCATTGGAAGCTTCAAAAGACTAAACAGGGCTCCTGGAATGATTCCACAAGCTGTAAGGAGGGGCTCTAGATGTTCCTGAGGGACACTGCAAGGGTACCTCCCTCCTGGCAGGGAAGCAGGAAAGCATTCTAGGAGCTGTGAACAAACGGACTCCATTGCAGGGGTGTTTTTGGTATATAATGGAAGTTAGCCAGCTGTCCAATAGGCTGGGAGCTCTAAACCTTGAGGAATTATCATAAGAACATTGTCTGAAAGTTGAAGTTTAAGAAATCATTAATGAAGCAGACATTACCTGAGTAACTCCCGTCCATCTTTATATCCTTAGCATTGAGATGCTGGCTGATGCATCTCGATACATCCTGGTTGAATTGAAATGTACTGGATTGGCAAAGACAAGTGCTGAGCAAGCTGAGGTATTTGAAAACCATTAGATCTGACTCTTAGCCGCGTTTATATTTATACATTCTGCTCTGAAATGTTAGTGGCATGAGAAAAACAGAGGGGTCATTTTTGGGGATCTGTGACTGAAGACAGGTATGGAGTGGCCTGAAGACATGATTCAAGAGAGTATTTCTCCTGAAGAGGGCAAGGCCATTGCTAGGGACGGGACTGCTGTCCCTACAGAATACCTAGTCCTGATGTATTCTTGATCAGGCATTCCAAAATATACCACTTGCACAATTAATGGATAGCCAAGAATCAATATTTGAGCCATGAAGAGGTCGAGTCTTTCAGGTAAACTGTCATTCTCCTACATTAAGACACCTACATTTCCATGCTACTGTGTCATTTGATATTTAGACAATAACAATCCTTTGGCCCTCACTCAATCCTATAGTTTCTAAGAAAGCTTTTATTTCTCTAATCCTTAGAGAACTCTATGTGCTCTGTAATACAACAGAATATTTTCCACTTAGCAGTTATTTTATTTGTAAAAATTGTTCATTTCATAGTTTTCTATTTGGGCCAAGAACAACATTCTATTCTGTTTGGCACAGGGCTCTCTCCCATCCCCCCCACACATACAAACACATGCACAGTCCCACCACCACCAGACATACAGGTGCACACCTATCATCTCCTCTCCTCACCTGCCCCCAACACACACACCTCACATTCCTCACACTGCTCCCTCGATTGTATGTGATCACCTAGTGGAGAAGTCAATCTGCTTGATTATTAGGGTTGCCTAGAATTTCTATAAAAGATGCAATTTTCCTGCCAGATTCTATTGCAAAATTAATAATTCAACTAACTTGAATCATTCTTTTCTTATAAACAGTAATTAAGTAATCATATCCTATATTGTCCTCCTGGAATCAACTCTCTCTCATTCTTATTTTGTATTCTCTTGGAGAAAAAGAAGAGAAAAAATGTTTCCCACTCCTTTGTAGAAACAGTTTCTTTAAGATTATATCATCAAGTCTGCCTTGGTTTTTATTTTAAGATTAGAGCTCACATTCCTAACATTAATTATAGCAAGACAGAAATAATCCCATGACTTTTATTGAAGAATAAAAAACCTATAAGAGGGTGATCTAGTCAAGTCTTCAAGACTATGTTTCAGAGGCCGCAGGCAACTCCATGTACAAAGCAAAGACCAAGGAGGGTTTCCAACTGTAAGGTGACCATAGGGGATGACCAGGGGCCAATATATCTGAGCACATATGTGAAGGAGAGAGAGTGGAACTACTGGAACTGGGTTTAAATTGCAGTTTGGTTATTTACTAGGTGACTTTGGGCTACACAAAGACAGAACAGTAACCGCCTCCTAAGACTGCATGACTACAGGATGGCATGAATTAGTACATGAAAAGAACCCACAACAGTGTTGGCAAATGGTGAGCTGGCAACAGAAGTCAGCCACTGTCACAGTGCACCCATCAGGAGAGTACTGTGCATCAAAAACAAATATCATCTTTTTCAAAGGTAAGCTTACATTCACCCTCAGTGTGAATTATAACGGATGAAGGAATGAAGATTAAAACTAAGAGTTATTAAAATGAGAGTTTCTCTGAACTATTGGAAAGGGCTGGCAATATGTAGGCAGGATTTTTAGATGGGCAAAAGCAAATTGCCCAGCTTCCCAATTGAGTTTGAGCTTGCACATCACTAGAGGGCAGTGTAAAATTCCCAATCTCTAAATACATTAATTCCATCAAGCACCCAAACACTTCATAAGGAAAAAATATCCAAAGGAGCACATGAAAAATTATTAGAAATTTTTATCACTAATGTGTCTAAGTGATTAATGACAAATCCATTTAGAAGGGAAGCAGCAGTGGCTATTGAAAGATATGCAGTGTGTTGAAGAAAATCTATTTTAAATGTATAAATATATATATGCACATTAGAAAAATGTAAATGTGATTATGAAAAATGATTTTAGCTTACTTTTTAAATTCAGTCTTGTGGTTTACTATATTTAGATTAAAAAATTCCACTAGCATTATATATGACTTATGAATTCCAATTATCTTCTTAGTAGTAGTGCTTGAAATATGTGGGTGGAGCAATGCTGATGAATAAGCCCTATAACAAGAGTAATGACAGGCCTCACACTCTTTTCATAAGGAATATTTCAAACATTATATACGGTAGGTTCCTGCACACACTACAACAATCCAGGAGGAAGATAAAGGATTTATTCCCAACAATGAAGATAATTAAAATAGGATTAGAAAACATTCAGCCTCTAGAGAGTATATACTATGTAATCAAATTCATATTGATCAAATACTGAGAAAAAATGACTTTCAAGGCTTTACTAGGATATTTCCACACTCAGATACAGCTACATCACTACAGTAATTTTGTATCATATATTCAGCTGTAGGGCTCTTGACTTAGATAGAAAATTGACATTTCTGTAATGGTTAATGTCCCCTGGGAGTGTGGCAGCTCTCAGTTGCTTACTGCTGGTCAGCTCTCCTGTCACTTTACCCCAAAATGGACTGCATGGTTACAGCAGGGGCTGGGAACTGCCACTGCTGGTCTCCACCACCGCCAGATATGTTCATGGGGCGGGGGGCGAACACACACCCAACATCACATGAGGCACTCAGACTTCACTCTTTAATTACCAGAGAGAGATAAATGGAGAAAAAAGAATTGCCTCCTTGGGTTTGAAAGTTATTTTCTTTTCTGAGTTTCTAGATGCTGATGGGAAAAAAACAGAGCTCTGAAAACTAAAAATGATCATTAAAATTAGTCCTTTTATCTTGATAGATATCACAGCACTATATTCTCATGGCAACTGAAAAAGGTTCTATAGTAGAATGCCCCTTACTTGGGATTTGTCTGATGTTTTTCTCTTGATTAGTCTGGGCCATGGATTTTGGGGAGGAAGACCACAGAAGTGCCATATCCATCATATCATATCAGATGCACAAACTAGCAACATAACTTATCACTGTTGATGTTAACCTTGATCACCTGGTTGAGACTGTTTGTCAGGTTCTCCACTGTGAAGTTACTCTTTTTCTCCCTTTTCGTATATTTTAATACATTTCATATATGTATGGAAGGAAGTCACTATGCACAGCCCACACTTAAAAACTGGGGAGTTATGCTCCACCTCCTTAAGTGTGGATTATCTACATAAATTAATTGGAATTCTTCTGAATGGGAGATTTGGCTCTTCTTCCCTATGTTTCTTTCTTTATTCATTCATTTATATCAATATGGACCCATGGATATTTTATACTTTGGGTTACAATCCAATATTACTTTATTTTGTTGCTCAAATAGTTCCATCTGTGGTCACAGGGGACTCTTCCAGGTGGCTGACCATTAGTCCTCAAAAAGTTAGTCATCAAACCAGGAAAGTCTGAGAAACTATCACAACCTAGAGAAAGCTAAGGAGGCATGATGACTAAATGTAATGTACTCTCCTGGATGGAATCTTGAATGGGAAAAAAAAAGGCATTAAGTAAAAACTAAGGAATGGAAAAAGAAAGTAAAGGAATCTGAACAAAGTATAGACTTTAGTTCATATTAATGAATTAGCAAATTAGCAACTGTTCATTAATGGTAACAAAGGTCACATAAGTTGTGTTGGGAAACTGGACAGCCAGGTGAAAAAGAATGAAATTGGACCCCTATCTTACACCTTACACAAAAAACAACTCAGGATAGATTAAAGACTTGGAACACAAGACCTAGAACTCTTAGAAGAAAGCATAGAGGGTAAACTCCTTGACATTAGGTCTTGAAAGTAGTTTTTTTTTGTATCTAACACCAAAAACAAAGGCAACAAAGCAAAAATAAACAAGTGGGACTGCATCAAACTAAAGTTCTTCACAACAAAAGCAAAACCAAACAACAGCAACAAAAAAAAAAAACCATTAACAAAATTAAAAGGCAACCTATAGAATGGGAGAAAATATTTGCAAACTACATTCCCACTATGGGGTTAACATTCAAAATATATAATCCACAACTCAATAGCAAATAATAACAATAATAATAATAACCCAATTAAAAAATGAAAGACCTAAATAGACATTTTTCCAAAGACAGTAGACAATTGGCCAACAGGTACATGAAAAGTTGCTCAAGAACACTCATCATCAGGGAAATGCAAATCAAGCCCATAAGGAGACATCACCTCTCAGCCATTAGAATGTCTATTATCAAAAAGACAAGAGATAACAAATGCTAATGAGGATGTGGAGAAAAGGGAATCATTGTGCTCTGCTGGAGGGAATGTAAAGTGGCACAGTTACTATGTGTAAAATAGAACGGTGGTTCCTCAAGAAATTAAAAATAAAACTACTATATGATCCAGCTGTCCCACTTCTGGGTATATATCCAAAGGAAATTAAACATTTCTACTTAGAATATGTTGAGCTTTGTAGAAAATGATGCATAAAACTAGATTTTCTGCTTTTCATTTATTTTTCTTCCTGTTTTCAAAGCATAATATACTATTTTCTTTCTAGTCCATTTCCCTTTCTTCCTCTCCCACATCTTTCTCTATTTTCTGATTTTTTTTACCTCCTCCCCCACTCTCTTTTTAATTCATATACAGGGGAAATTCTAAATTACTTCCCTCTTTCCACTTTGGTTATCTCAGAAAATGATGACTTTATGATTATTCTGTACTTAGGAAATACGAATTTTAATTTAGGGGCATACTTTGTAACTCTCTTCCTTGTTCTTTACTGCTCTCTTCTATTACACATTTTATAAACAGAATAATATCAAAGATCATTATAGACTTCCTTAAGAGAGAAGGAAACAACAGAAAGTATCTTCTGTTTCAGAACAGCAGTTACTATTTCCACTTCTAAGCCTAGTGACTGCTTGTTCAGCCAGACTTCATTTAACTTGGTGAATACTTCTATTGAAATGTTATGCTTTTTTTCTTGACTGAAAATGCAACTAACTACACGCTATTTGAGACTAAACATCCCTTTTTCATTGAGATTATGCCAAATGGCATAATGTAGCATCTCCCTTTCTCTCTCTGGATGGAATGAAAAAGAAACGCTTTTTTTTAAGTAATTGTTTTAAAAAATATAAGTAAAAAAAATGAAATAACCACCTAAGTAAAAGGCATAACATGAACATTTCAGAAAACAATTTTCATGTTTAGTTTTTGCCATAGTTTTCAGGGTTGTACATCCATCATCACAATGGTTATTAAGAACAAGGCTGTTGCAGGGTCTGGGTGGTCTTATTGGTTGCTTAATATAATTACAGTGTTTTAGTTTATGTATACTGAGAAATTCATATTCTAAATAAAAAAGTGTCCTGTGATGCTCAAAAAAAAAAAAAGGAAATACTAGCTATGGGGGCTCTGGGTACTATTTTTTGAAACATTTTTTGTAAATCTAAATCTATACTAAAATAAAAAGTTAAAAAGAAACTACTTTTAGCTTCCATTCAGCAGGATTTTAAAGGAGTCAAGAATCTGATGTGCACAGCACTACTGCCTGCCACAGACAGAAAGAGCAGCTTAGCTCTCACCACAAACTGAAATATTCAAGATCTCCTCTTCTAAATTGATTTTCAAGCCTCTCAAAGGATCTCTTTGTGCTTATTACAAAGTTAACTCAGTAATAGTGATCTGAAACTTCTCATCGGCAGACAGGCAACTGACAAGTTAAATTAGGGCCACTGTGTATGAATCAGCTCTCTCAGGAGACCTAATGCCACCTGACTGGGGCAGGGCCGCTCCATGGCTGTGAAAGTCAAGGGTGGCGTCATCTTGTATATCTCTACCTGTGCTCAAGTCTGAAGATGGTTTAGTATCTATTCTCAAATTCACCTTGATACCCACTTATTATTTTCTGGGTGAAGCCTAGTCCATAGACAGGGAGCATTATCGCTCCACTTTAGGAAGTGATGACTCTGCATAGCCAGCCCCAAATTACACTGACCTTTTTGATAGCTGCATCACGTCCTGTAGTAATAGCCAATTAGACTGCCCCACTCACCCCTTAAGTTTTTTTAAGCTCTGGAGATTAACAAGATTTTTTCCCTGTCTCACTAAATGTCTGTATTTCTGATTTGTGTCTCCATGCATTGATCTCTATTTCTTGGCCCACTTATTTCTGGATTTGCAGCTTTTCTCTTTCTACATTCCCTTTTCTTTTCTATGCAACCCTTAATTCGTTTTAGGAAGAAATAATTTACTGCTTTTAAGATGCTGCTCAAACCCCCAAAGAACTCTGACATTTGCTGTGTATGAGTGACTGGAAGTCAAACTCATACTTAAGATGTGATAATGAGAGTACCCCTACAATATGCATTTGAGACCAAAGGTCAGCTGTGGTATAATTATTATGATGATCAAATATTTTTTTTCCAGTGTTTTTAGAAGGCATGATTTTGTACTTCATTCAGAAAGTCAGGGTAGATTTGCCAACAGAAAAGCCTCTGAGAAGGGAAATACTTGTTTCTCCACAGCAGAGTCTTTTTTGGAAGGAGATTTCATGCCAAGGATATTGAAGTATCAACAAATTCGAGGCACCTTCTTCTGAGCTCCTGTGACCTATTGGGAAAATACTAAGAGCCTCTTCAGAAAATTCAGTGTGCACATTCCTTGACTAAAGTATATGTGCTAATTAACCTCCTATTTTTCTTTATTGTTCAAATCACAACCATCATGATGAAGCATGTATTTGTTACCAATGACTCGGGATCCTTTCCTGAGCAGCTTACAAAATAATTGCCTACACCTGGGCAGACACTCCTGCAGTCGACATTGCCCAAGGTGTGAAAGGAGACAACTCATCTAGGGGAAGCTCCTGATAACAAGAATTATTTTACTCATCAATTCCCCAGTGTACTCAGCAGAGTGCCTTGTTTATAAGTGCTTAAGAAATATTTGTTGCATTGAGTCGAATTACAGCGAGACAAGGCACAAGTGGGCAAAGTGAGTATCATGCCAAATCCCTTAATTCCCCAAATCCACATACTACCAACAACACACTGTAAATTAGAACCGCCACAGATATGTTTGGGCTTTTTAAAAAATTCCTCACGAAGTCAATGCTTCTAAATTTAACACTCCAGTCACATTCCTGGCAGGAGGATAAGCACCAGGATGGAAAATTAGAGAAGTCTAGTCTAGTGCTCATCTTGGCATTCCTGTTTGGCTGCAGAAGCCCCAGGGCAAGATGCATTATGCTTCTCAGCCTCATTTCCCTTACTTGGCAGTTAAGTGGGAGAAGAAGAGCAAAAGCCAACATTGTTTTTAAAACAATTCGATCACTTAAAAGAAGATGGTAATTTTACGGATACCCATATTTAACTCTGATGATTTTCTGTCACTAGCACATGTTAAAAAATGACCAGAGGGCAGCTTTCAAATGTAACATCATGGTTTTGTGTCTTAAAGACTTGCAGAGCCTGATCTTCGGAGAAGAGAGGACACATGCTAGCTGCCCATGTTTTAGATCGCACGTCTGGATGTCATATGAAAACAACACTAGGGGCTCACTCTGGGTTGCCTGGACCACACGCTAGCCGAGTACTGGATACTTCCCTTTTCCCAGACAGAGGGCAGCACCAAATGCCAGCTTATTATGAAACTGAAAATTTCCTGCCAAATTTGGGTTCCACAACCCAAACTTGAACATCAAAATTCCCTAGCTTCCCAAGGTCTCTGATACTTGGTAGTTGGTTGTCTTGCCAATGGGTTTCAGCCCCAGGCAAGTTTGCTATGAATTCAATGCGACCAAAGAAAATGACAGCAGAATGTTCTTTGGGGTGAAAGGGTTTACTACCCGGCTTGTTTTCTGGTGGTAGGTCGAGCACTAGCGTCTCTGCCTCTGCCCAGAGCACTGGGCTGAGCTCTCTATATAGCACAATAATAGCTTATTGCCTAAAGGTGTGGAAGCAGTAGCCTAGCAACAGAACAGTTACATCATCAGGTGGTTTAAGTTCAGTGAGGATCCTGGCCATAGGAACCCCAACTTCCCCACACTCCACCCCTCCAGGATTCTCGCCTTACAATCTACACGCTTTCAATCTTCTGCAATGGTTGCTGTGCGAGAAAGCTGGAGCACTGGAACCAGATTCCACACAGCAACAGAGGCTAACAACAACTTAGAGATAATAAAAAATTAAGACACAAGTAACAAAAATTATAATAATCCTCAAGCCATAGGAGGTTCCTAATAACAAAAATTATAATAATCCTCAAGCCAGAGGAAGTTCCCAATCCACAAATACTTTAGGGGAAATAAGACACGTTTTAATGCCACCAACATAGGCAAATCTTGTCTATCAGGTAGGATACATGCAAGAGAGTGGTCCTGTGATAGGACTGTAGCAGGAAGGGGATTCCTTCCAGGCCTAGTATACCATACTTTTACTCTTTTCCCCATGGGGGTTACCGAAGGGTGTATATATAGTGCTACTGGAGGTGCATGCACTGGCCATAATGATAAAACAAAACTCCCCAGTAAGATGCTCCTACCTTCTGGCCATTCAGGATATACTACTGTGACCTTTGGTGGCCACTCTGCTGTTATTCCAGGAATACACAGGAGGCCAGCTTCCAGGCCTTGTCCCCAAGGAACCAGGAGAGCCAGCCATAGTTGGTCGATGTGTCGAAAGGTCCAGGGCCATGTCCACTCAATGGAGTCTCCGGGATTCAGTGCAGTTGGTGCTGGCAGCAAGATGTTATTCTGGTGGATGAACCTTGGCTTCAGTGATTCTTCTTTGGTTTGTGCTTGCAGTTGTATAGGGGAGGCTGCCATATGTGTTAACATGTCTACGGGGCTCAGGGCTCCCTTTTGGGGTCTCTCATTCAAACGTCGTAGCACGGTCCATATGCGGACTGACCATCCCCACAGACTATTGGTATCTGACTTTAGTCTGGATTTTAACAAGCCGTTGTGCCTCTCTATCATACCTGCTGTGGTAGGATTGTATGGCACATGAAACTTCCATTTGATTCCCAGTTGTCGCACCCATTCTTGCAGTGTATGTTCAGTAAAACGGGTGCCCTGATCACTCTCAATTACCTGTGGTTGGCCATAGGCAGCAAAGAGACGCTCCAGGCCTCTTTTGGTCGTCTTCTTGTCTGCACAACAGGTAGGAAAAGCAACCAGAAGTCCAGTAGCTGTGTCCACACAGGTCATCGCATACCAATATCCTTCTGACACAGAGGCCCAATATAGTCTATCTGCCACCTGACGAGGGGTATAGGCCCCTTAGCTATAGTCCCATGTTGCTGTGGAACTTGGTGTAAGTCCTTTTTGGAGCACACGACACACTCCTGCTGGGCTCTACTAACGTCTTCAAAGGTCAAAGGCAAGCCCCACTGACGGGCTACAGCCCACATTGTCTTTTGCCCCACATGCAACAAATGCTGATGTAGCCATTGGGCTACATCAGAGGCAGGCTTTCCTTCTAACCAACGTATCTGGGCCAATTTATCTGCTTCATCATTTCCTGGGGATGCCAGAGGCAAATGACCTGTAAATGGTATACTGTAATTATTTTAGTCTGACCACAGGCCCATAAGTCTTGCCACAATTCTTGGCCCCAAAGGGGTTGTGACCAACCGGCCAGTTGGCACGGTACCAGGTTGGTAGCCACAGGGTCAAGCCCCGAAGACAGCCCAGCTGTCAGTGCAGACAACTATAGGGGAGGGCTCCTGGCTGATCACAAGCCACACGGCCTGCAACTCTGCCCACTGGCTGCTCTTCCCCTCACCATCTTCCATTGTCTCAGTCTTAGGATAGAAAGCTATGGCCCTCCATTTTGGGGGCTGCCCATGGCTGGAGCCATCTGTGTACTGTGCATCTTTGGGTATAGGAGCTCTTCCCTCTCGATAGGGGCTCTCTGCTACCAATGGTTCAAAAGCAAGTTCTTCCTGCTTTTCACTAGTATATGTCACCGGCCCCAACACGTGTTGGAGTTCTTCACTCAAGGGGCTACTAGAGAGGGCACAATGCTGCTGTAGGTAAGCACCCCACTTGGCTAGTGTGGGTGTTTGTGCCACGCCACTCCTTGGCTTTTGGGTCCAGTCTCATACCCATCCCAAAATGGGATAGGTGGTTATTACCTTTATCGGGGCCATTCCAGTGATGTGTTCTGTAGCCAGCAAGGCGTGATACATGGCAGCCAGTTGTTTTTCTATCAAAGTGTATCATACCTCTGCCCCTTTCCAGAGTTGTGACCAGAATCCAATGGGTTGGCGAGTTCATTCAAGCCACTGCCAGAGACCCCAGCCATAACCGTCTTCAGTGACATGAACGTCCAGCTCACAAGGCCTTGATGGGTCTATCACACTCAAGGCCTGCACGGCCTTGACTGCCCATTTTGCTGTAGTAAAGGCAGATGCACATGTCTCATCCCAGTCCCACCTGACACTCTGTCGTACCAACCGGTATAAGGACTTCAGAATTTGTGCCAAGTGCAGATAAACACTCTCCAGTAGCCTAGAAGACCCAGAAACTCCTGTAGCAATGCTACAGTTGTGGGGGTAGGAAAGGCCTGGACTTTATAACTGCTTCTGGTATCACTTTGGTCTTACCTGACCAGACGACCCCCAAGAATTTGACAGACAAACCAGGTCCCTGAACCTTGGTGCTGTTCACAGCCCATCCTTTCTCCTGTAAATGTTGCAGCAGTCTAGGTGCTGCACCTTCTAGATCTGAAAGAGAATCAGACGTGAGCATGACATCATCAATATAATGGTACAGCTGCACCATTGGTGGTTTCTCCCATGTAGCCAAGTCCTGGGCTACAAGTCCATGACAGATGCTGGGGCTGTGGAGGTATCCCTGTGGGAGGATGTTGAAAGTCCATTGCTGTCCTTCCCACATGAAGGCAAACTGTTCCTGACTTTCCTGCTCAATGTTAATGGAAAAGAAGGCATTAGCAAGATCTACCACATAATGATATGTTCCTAGTTCCTGGCTGGGAGTATCCATCAAGCCTGCAATAGAGGCGACAGCAGCATGCATAGGGGGTATGACCTTATTCAGTTCTCTGTAATCCACAGTCATACACCAGGAGCCATCTGGCTTTTTTACTGGCCACACTGAAGAATTGAACGGAGTATGGGTGGGCGTTATAATACCGACCTTTTCCAGCTCCTGGAGAGTTTCTCCAATCTCTTTATTTCCCCCAGGCAGTTTGTATTGTTTGGTATTAGTCACCCGCCGAGGCGCAGGCAAAGCTATGGGCGGGTGTCTTGCATGTCCCCTCGGAACTGCCTTCACCACACATACTCTCAGTCTGAACTCACCTGCAGTGGTCTGCAACCATAGACCCTGCAGGATATCAATCCCCAAAATATACTCAGGGATAGGAGATACATACACGGTATACTCTTTTGGGGGTATATGCCCTATTCCCAAGGGGATTTGGGCTTTTTTCACACTGATAGCCTTACCCCCATATCCAACTATGATAGTGGGGGTCCCAGGGAACCACTCAGGGTTACCATGAATCAGTGAACATTCAGCCCCAGTGTCCACCAGAGCCAGGACACATTGTATGTTCACTGGGGACCAATGGATAGCTATTTCAACATGTGGCCTCTGGTCCCCCCTGCCCCGGTCCCTCAGGGCAAATACCTTGACCTTCCCCTCAGTCAAACAGTGTTCCCCAGTCACCTTCCTGTGTGGGCTCAAGTGAGGTTGGCTTGCTTTCCAGCAGGAAGTCTTGCAAACACACCGGCCAGACTCGTGGCTCTGTCTCTGATCTCTGCCTCTTTGCTTTGGTCTTAATGGCAGGAACTGCTGCTCTGGTTTCAGCTGTTGCCATAGCTCTAGTAAGATCCTATTTGACTTCCCATCTAATTTCCTTCCATCTTCTCCTGCCCATATTAAATCAACCCACATCTGGGTCCTCATAACCTTCATGGGGCCCTGTAAATTCTTCTTGTGAGTAACAGGTCTTATTTCTTTCCGAATTCTCATTGCTTCAGCCTCTCCTAAGTCTGCTACTGTACGTGTCACCTTGCTTATTGGATGCCCTAAATGAGGGGAAAGAATGGCCACTAGGGACCCAAAGAGGGATGTAGGAGCTGTTTGAAGTACAATACTTCTTAACCCAGTAGTGAAAATCTCTTCATCTGGGCCATAATTCTCTGGACTATAGATGGCATTTCTCATGCCTAGCTCTCATAGCACCTGTTAGAGTTCAGCATATGTCTGCCATCTAACAGGAGAGGATGGTAGATCACCCGGATTGGGCCACACAGCATGAAGTGCAGCCATGAGCCACTCGAGGAGGGAGTGACTCCTTGGGGTCTGATGTGCATTTTGTAATCACTGCCTGAAGGCAGGCTGCACTGTCAGGGAAGACAGCTTTCCCGTCCCTGACCCCGACAGAACAATTCCATCCACCCCCAAGTCCCACAGATGCAGGAGCCAAGCTGATACTGACTCCGAGGGCTTCTGCCTAAACCGGGAGCCCAAATCCACCAGCTCAGCCTGAGTGTAGGGGCGGACCATACAGTGCTCCACGACCTGGGGAGGGGCTGCTCCTCTCCTTGGGGAACTTTCAGCTGCTAGGTCTTTATTTTCTTTACAACCAATGGGCATGCTTTCAATACAGGAGGCGCCAGTGCCTCCAGCACCACCCCTTTATCCTTCCCCAGCTCCTCTGTTTCTGGGGCTGATGGCACCTTTCTCTCCCCTCCCCCAAGTGCCTCATCTGCTACAACCTTTACCTTTTCTACTGTACCTCGCACCAATGCTACCTCAGTCTTTAGAAGGTCTCTTACCTTCAGCTCAATGCTTCGCAGCTGACGTTCTCGTACCACCTCTGCCTGTGCTTCTCTCAGGAGTTCGTCTTTTCCTTGATGTCCTCTTCCTCCTTCAGAACACCTGGCAGCACTGCCATCTTGCCTCCAATGGCACCTTGCTGCCAGTGCTCTTGTATCAATGCCATCTCCTTTTTCAGGGAATCCACAAAAGTGTGAAGCTCGCGTTCTCGTGCCACCTCCTCTCTCATCAATGCCATTTCTCTCCTCAGGGAATCCACAGACGTTTGCAGCTCATGTTTCCGTGCTGCCTCTCGCATCAGTGCCATTTCCCTCCTCAGGGAATCCACAGAAGTTTGCAGCTTGTGTTCCCGTGCCACCATTTCTTGGGTCTCCTCTGTAGACTTTTTTAATACTGTGAGAAGCAGCCAACCCACAGTCCCCGCTGCCTCACGGGCACTCTGCTTCTCAAAGAGTCTGCTTACTATAACAAGGGCCTCCCCTACAGCCTCAGGTGTCACCTCCACTTGCCTCCAATCCTGGGGTGGAGCCCAGTCCTCTAAGAGGCAAGCCACCTCAGACCACATACCCATTGGGGGACAATCCACTGTCTCTGCATTCACAGGGACAGCCCCCTGAAGCACCCCTCCCATAAGGGCAGTTTGTCTTTTTCCTTGGTCAACAATGAACCCTGCCGACTTTTGCCAATGGGTTGCCAATGGGTTTCAGCCCGGGCAAGTTCACTATGGATTCAATGTGACCAAAGAAAATGACAGCAGAACGTTCTTTGGGGTGAAAGGGTTTATTACCTGGCTTGTTCTCCTGGCGGTAGGTCGAGCACTAGCGTCTCTGCCTCCACGCAGAGCACTGGCCGAGCTCTCTATATAGCACAATTAATAGCTTATTGCCTAAAGGTGTGGAAGCGGTAGCCTAGCAACAGGCCAGTTACATCATCAGGTGGTTTAATTTCAGTGAGGATCCTGGCCATAGGAACCCCAACTTCCCCACATTGGTAATCCCAGAACACACTTATAACTGTCTGATTCTCAAAATCCAGACTGCCTGGGGCCAAAGAACCTAAGTAGACCATCATTAGTGAAGTTGTTTTCTCAAACAAGTACCTTTATTGGAATAAAAGCACACAGGTGCTGCATACCTCTCAGGAGAGAGATGGGGAGACTGGAGGACCTCCTGTATCTCTAGCTTGTTGGCCATGGCCCTGTGGGCATTTCCTTTCCCCTATAAGCTTATTCTTTAGTCTATGCCATGTGATATTTTGAAAATCACCCAACCCCTTATTCCACCAGTAGAAACCTTTAAGGGATAACCTGACACACAGTATCATAGGGAGAAGAGTATGGACTTCAGGTTCAAAAAGCTGTAGCTCACCAACATAGGTTCATTGATTACTTAAGTTCTAAGAGTCTCAGTTTCCTGCACTCTAAAATGATATTGGTGGCCATCTAAATTTGCTTTAGATATTACATAAAATTGAGACAGGGACCATGGACTTAGAGTAGGGGCAGGGCCTCCAGAAAAAACAAAGCAAGATAATCCATTGTGGGATTTGCTTTGTCTTGCTGGGGGGCCCAGCTTGTTTTTCTGACTTTACCCAGGTGCTGCTTTTCTTCCTTTAGCCCTAAACAAATGATTTTCAACCTGAGCAATGTAGCAAGCAAGCCCAAAACAACTAGTAAAAACAGGAAGGATTCCATCTTGAAAATAAGATTGCATTTTAAAACCCAATTAGTTAAAAAGTAAGTTTCTTAACATATTCTTTATCAAACAGACAATAACTCAGCCCACCTTGGGAGCAAAGCAGGTAGTCTTGAGTGATATGCTCCCAGACCAGGAAGTTGCTATCATGGGAGGAAATCAGAACAGTAAAATTCTTGTAAATAACCAGGAAGACTAATAAGAAACTTAATGTCTCTTCAAAGATAAACATTTTGGGACCACTTAGCAGATGTACATTCCTAGCCCTTTGTCTCTCAACCTCCTATAAAACCCCTAGACAATGCACCACCCTGGGGCTCTCGCCAGGAGCTCTGTCCTTTCCCTTTATCTCTAAATAAAAGCCTCTGCCTTACTTTCCTACCTTGAGTGTTTGCGAAGTTCATTCTTTGTTTTGACGTCGCGGACAAGAAGCCCAGCATCAAAATGATGTGAAAGGTTCTGGGACCAAGTTCAAGCTCAATATTTGAGTTATTTTCCATGACTTTTCCAAAGTCTTCCATCGCTTCCCACTGCACCTACCTTTAATTTCTAAAATTAAGAGAGAAGTTGAGACTTCCGGGAAGATGGCGGCGTGAGCAGGGCGGCAGAAATCTCCTCCCACCACTATATTTATCCACAGAAATACAGAAAATATATCTATTCCTAAAAGAGAGACCAGAATACACAGGAAAGCGCACACTGTGCAGCTACACCCGAGAGGACTCGGCACCCGAAGAGGTGGGTAAGATACGGAGCCGCAACCCGGCATGATGCGAGCACTCCCCCACCCCAGTGCACCAGCGGGAGGAGAGGATTCAGAGCCAGGAGGGAGTGGAAGTACACCCTGCGAAGTAGCCAGCCCCGGAGATCTGCGCCAGGAGCCCTGACCCACATCGTGCAGTGTAGCGGAGATTGGAGAGACAGAGGGGCAGGATCTGAGTGGGGAACGCGCCAGGGTGCTTGCAGCCGGCTCCTGGGAAGAGAAAAAAAAAAAGTGCACGCTTTCTTCAGCGGTCTTAAAGAGAGAGACAGGAGCCCAGCGGAGGAGTTGGATCGCCCCAGCACACTCAGCCCAGCAGGCTGGGAGTCCTCGGGAGTTTCAGACACCTTAGCTGGCGACTAGGGAAGCGTAGCCATACTTACACTTCTCACTGAGATCAACAGCCTCCCATTCCTTCCCACCCTGGCCAGAGGCCGGCGCTGCCACAGCTGCGGAACAGTGGGGCAACAGCGCCACCTACAGCATTTCCACAGAATCTACTCTCGCTGGGCGTTTTTTTTGTTGTTGTTGTTTTGTTTTGTTTTTTCTTTTCTTTCTTTCTTTCTTTTTTTCTTTTTTTTTCTCTCTTTTTAAAGTCTTAAAGAGCCCAGCTGACATATGTGGCAACTATCAGCAACCACTTCTATAGCCATGAAAGGACAGAGGAATATGGTTCAGACCAAAATCAAACAGACAACCCCAGAGAGGGAGCCTGAAGGGATGGAACTGCAGAGCCTTCCTGAAAAAGAATTCAGAATAAAAGTCATAACCATGCTGATGGACCTACAGAGAAATGTGCAAGACCTGAGGGAGGAAGTGAGGGAAGTGAGGAAAGACAATGCAGATATCAGACAAGTGATCGACAACTTAACAGCAGACTGGATGACATGCAAGAGACTGTTAATGGAATAGAAATCAGAGAACAGGAATACAGAGAAGCTGAGGGAGAGAGAGATAAAAGGATCTCTAGGAATGAAAGAATATTAAGAGAACTTTGTGACCAATCCAAACGGAACAATTTGCATTATAGGAGTACCAGAGGAAGAAGAGAGAGAAAAAGGGATAGAAAGTGTCTTTGAAGAAATAATTGCTGAAAACTTTCCCTCGCTGGGGAAGGAAATAGTCTCGCACTCCACCGAAGCCCACAGATCTCCCAACACAAGGGACCAAAGGAAGACAACACCAAGACACATAATAATTAAAATGACAAAGATCAAAGATAAACACAGGGTATTAAAGGCAGCTAGAGAGAGAAAAAAGATCACCTACAAAGGAAAAACTATCAGACTATCATCAGACTTCTCAACAGAAACCTTACAGGCCAGAAGAGAATGGCATGATATATTTAACGTTATGAAACAGAAGGGCCTCAAACCAAGAATATTGTATCCAGCACGATTATCATTTAAATATGATGGAGGGATTAAACAATTTCCAGACAAACGAAAGTTGGGAGAGTTTGCCTCTCATAAACCACCACTACAGGATATCTTAAATGGACTGCTCTAGATAGAAGCACACCTAAGGCTAAAAAGATGTCACCAGAGAAAATAAAATCATAGCAAAGAAAGCAGACCATCTAAATACTAACTAAAGGCAAAGAATAAAACACCGAGTATATAAAGAATGGAGGAGGAAGAATAAGAAGGGAGAGAAATAAAGAAACATCAGACAGTGTTTACAGTTACTTAACAAGAAGCTTAAGTTAGATTGTTAGATAGTAAAGAAGCAACCCTTGAACCTTTGGTAACCACGAATCTAAAGCCAGCAATGGCAATAAGTACATATCTATCAATAATCACCCTAAATGTAAATGGGCTGAATGCACCAATCAAAAGACACAGAGTAACAGAACGGATAAAAAAGCAAGACCCATCTATATGCGGCTTACAAGAGACTCACCTTAAACCCAAAGATATACACAGACTAAAAGTGAAGGGATGGAAAAAGATATTTCATGCAAACAACAAGGAGAAAAAAGCAGGTGTTGCAGTACTTGTATCAGACAAAATAGACTTCAAAACGAAGAAAGTAGCAAAAGATAAAGAAGGACATTACATAATGATAAAGGGGTCAGTCCAACAAGAAGATATAACCATTATAAATATATATGCACCCAACACAGGAGCGCCAGCATATGTGAGACAAATACTAACAGAACTAAAGGAGGAAATAGACAGCAATGCATTCATCTTAGGAGACTTCAACACACCACTCACTCCAGAGGACAGATCAACCAGACAGAAAATAAGTAAAGACAGAGGCACTGAACAACACACTAGAACAGATGGACCTAACAGACATCTACAGAACTCTACACCCAAAAGCAACAGGATACACATTCTTCTCAAGTGCACATGGAACATTTTCCAGAATAGACCACATACTAGGTCACAAAAAGAACCTCAGTAATTTCAAAAATTGAAATCCTACCAGCCAACTTCTCAGATCACCAAGGTATAAAACTAGAAATAAATTTTACAAAGAAATCAAAAAGTCTCACAAATACATGGAGACTTAACAACACTCTCCTAATTAATCAGTGGGTTAACGACCAAATCAAAACAGAGATCAAAGAATATATGGAGACTAATGACAACAACAACAAAAAGCCACAACTTCTGTGGGATGCAGCAAAGGCAGTTCTAAGAGGAAAGTATATTGCAATCCAGGCCTGTTTAAAGAAGGAAGAACATTCCCAAATGAATAGTCTAAATTCACAAATAAAGAAACTGAAAAAAGAAGAACAAATGACGCCCAAAGTCACCAGAAGGAGGGACATAATAAAGATTAGAGAAGAAATAAATAAGATTGAGAAGAGTAAAACAATAGAAAAAATCAATGAAACTAAGAGCTGGTTCTTTGAAAAAATAAACAAAATAGATAAACCCCTAGCCAGACTCATTAAGAGAAAAAGAGAATCTACACACATAAACAGTATCAGAAATGAGAAAGGAAAAATCACGACGGACCCCACCGAAATACAAAGAATTAGAGGAGAATATTATGAGAATCTATGTACTAACAAGCTGGAAAACATACAAGAAATGGACAACTTCTTAGAAAAATACAACCTTCCAAGACTGACAAAGCAAGAAACAGAAAAACTAAACAGACCAATCACCAGCAACGAAATTGAATCGGTAATCTAAAAACTACCCAAGAACAAAACCCCCGGACCTGAGGGATTCACCTCTAAATTTTACCAGACATATAGAGAAGAAATAACACCGATTCTCCTTAAAGTTTTTCAAAAAATAGAAGAGGAGGCAATACTTGCAAACTCATTCTATGAAGCCAACATCACTCTAATACCAAAACCGGGCAAAGACCTCACCAAAAAGAAAATTACAGACCAATATCCCTGATGAACGTAGATGCAAAAATATTCAACAAAATATTAGCAAACCGAATTCAAAAATACATCAAGAGGATCATACACCATGATCAAGTGGGATTCATCCCAGGGAAGCAAGGATCGTACAACATTCGAAAATCCATCAATATCATCCACCACATCAACAAAAAGAAGAACAAAAACCACATGATCATCTCCATAGATGCTGAAAAAGCATTTGACAAAATTCAGCATCCATTCATGATTAAAACTTTCAACAAAATGGGTATAGACGGCAAGTACCTCAACATCATAAAGGCTATATATGACAAACCCACAGCTAACATCATACTTAACGGCGAGACGCTGAAAGCTTTTCATCTAAGATCGGGAACAAGACAGGGATGCCCACTCTCTCCACTGTTATTCAACAAAGTACTGGAGGTCCTAGCCATGGAAATCAGATAAAACAAAGACATACGAGGCATCCAGATTGGTAAAGAAGAAGTCAAATCGTCACTATTTGCAGATGATATGATACTGTACATAAAAACCCTAAAGACTCCATTCCAAAACTACTAGAACTAATATCTGAATTCAGCAAAGTTGCAGGATACAAAATTAACATACAGAAGTCTGCTGCTTTCCTATACACTAATGATGAACTAACAGAAAGAGAAATCAGAAAAACAATTCCATTCACAATTGCATCAAAAAGAATAAAATACCTAGGAATAAACCTCATGAAGGAAGTGAAAGACCTGTACTCTGAAAACTACAAGACACTCCTAAGAGAAATTAAAGAGGAAACTAAGAAATGGAAATGCATCCCATGCTCTTGGCTAGGAAGAATAAATATTGTCAAAATGGCTATACTACCTAAATCAATCCACAGATTCAATGCAATCCCTATCAAACTACCAAAAGCTTTCTTCAATGAACTGGAACAAATAATTCTAAAATTCATATGGAACTACAAAAGACCCCGAATAGCCAAAGCAATCCTGAGGAGGAATAAAACAGGGGGCATTACGCTCCCTGACTTCAAGCTCTACTACAAAGCCACAGTAATCAAGACAATTTGGTATTGGCACAAAAACAGACCCAGAGACCAGTGGAACAGAATAGAAAATCCAAACATTAACCCAAACATATACAGTCAATTAATATTTGATAAAGGATCCTTGTATATACAATGGGGAGATGACAGCCTCTTCAGCAGCTGGTGTTGGAAACACCGGACAGCTACATGTAAGAGAATGAAACTGGACTACTGTCTAGCCCCATACACAACGGTAAACTCAAAGTGGATCAAAGACCTGAATGTAAGTCATGAAACCATAAAACTCTTAGAAAAAAACATAGGCAAAAATCTCTTGGACATAAACATGAGCGACTTCTTCATGAACATATCTCCCCGGGCAAGGGAAACAAAAGCAAAAATGAACAAGTGGGACTATATCAAGCTGAAAAGCTTCTGTACAGCAAAGGACACCATCAGTAGAACAAAAAGACATCCTACAGTATGGGAGAATATATTCATAAATAACGTATCCGATAAAGGGTTGACATCCAAAATATATAAAGAACTCATGCACCTTAACAAACAGAAAGCAAATAATCCAATTAAGAAATGGGCAGAGGACATGAATAGACACTTCTCTAAAGAAGAAATTCAGATGGCCAACAGGCACATGAAAAGATGCTCCACATTGGTTATCATCAGAGAAATGCAGATTAAAACCACAATGAGATATCACCTCACACCAGTGAGGATGGCCAACATCCAAAACACAAACAACAACAAATGTTGGCGAGGATGTGGAGAAAAGGGAACCCTCCTACACTGCTGGTGGGACTGCAAGTTAGTTCAACCATTGTGGAAAGCAGTAAGGAGGTTCCTCAAAAAACTCAAAATAGAAATACCATTTGACCTAGGAATTCCACTCCTAGGAATTTACCCTAAGAATGCAGCAACCCAATTTGAAAAAGACAGATGCACCCCTATATTTATTGCAGCACTAGTTACAATAGCCAAGAAATGGAAGCAACCTAAGTGTCCATCAGTAGATGAATGGATAAAGAAGATGTGGTAAATATATACAATGGAATATTATTCAGCCATAAGAAGAAAACAAATCCTACCATTTGCAACAACATGGATGGAGCTAGAGGGTATCATGCTCAGTGAAATAAGCCAAGCCGAAAAAGACAAGTATCAAATGATTTCACTCATATGTGGAGTATAAGAACAAAGAAAAAATACTGAAGGAACAAAACAGCAGCAGAGTCACAGAACCCAAGAACGGACTAATAGTTACCAAAGGGAAAGGGACTGGGGAAAATGGGCGGGAAGGGAGGGATAAGAGGGAAAAAGGGGCATTACGATTAGCAGATGTAATGTTGGGGGGGCACGGGGAGGGCAGTACAACTCAGAGAAGAGAAGTAGTGATTCTGTGGCATCTCACTACGCTGATGGACAGTGACTGTAATGGGGTTGGTGGGGGGGACCTGATGAAGGGGTAGTTTAATAACCATAATATTGCACAGGTACCTGTAGATTAATGATACCAAAATAAATTATATTAAAAAAAAAGAGAGAAGCTGTGGGAAGAAGGGAGAGAGACATTGAAGAAGATTCATCAGATCTAGGACTAAGTGTGGAGAGGAGCAAAATGAGGAAGCAAACCAGGAAGAAGCCTGGCTTCGGACAAGGATGTGAGGTTTCTAGGAAACTTTTTCTGATTTCAGGTACTCTTCGGTATCACCATCGTCTAGACCTAAGCAAAAGGCAGTTGCCGACATTTTTTTCTATTTATTTCCCCTTAAATAAAGATGGATGATGATGATCTTTACTTCTGATACCTGTGAGGTCTGCCTGGTTGTTCAGGGCACACACAGGCGCCAAAGGGCACAGAAGCATTTCACAACAGCAGGATGTTTGCTTTAAGAAAGCATCACTATTACATCTTATAACCCCCCACCCTCTGCAAACTATCTTAAGTGGTAGCAGTTCCCAAAGACACAGCCATGCTGTCCAGAGGCCGCTGTGATAGGCTTTCATTTACGACTGTAGGATTTACACTGGGCCATGACAGTAGCCGTGTGATCACTCTGGGGCTCAACTTAGAAAGCCTCGTAACTCTTTAAATGGGTACAACAGCTTTCAAGCTGTCAAAGCAAAACAGGAATCATTTACAATAGCAGCATCTTAAGATAAAGAAATAGCGTCCTGGGTATACCAGAATGAGACAATAAAATCACCATTAATATGAACGGTGATATTTTCTATGCATGGAAAAAAAGGCATTCGCAATCTCTCTGCTCTCCTTTTCTAAGTCAGTCTGACCTCTTGGTTCGAAATACTCATTTGTGAACGACATGCTCAGGATTAGAAGTGTACACAGATCAGACCAAATACCAGTTCAAAAGGCAAAGAGCTCTACTATGATTGGTTTTTAGTCTCAAAGCTGCAGTGATTTTGCCATTTTTAAATTTTATTAATTTTTCTTACGTACACCCCAGTCCATAAAGAATGTTTCTGTTTAAGTTTGTCTGTCCCAGGGGATTTTTATGATGAATGTGTCTGAACTATAAAAATCATCTTCCAAAAGAGGACAGATCAAGTCACTACTTAACAAAGTTGGAGAACAATGAACTATCTTCCTTTTGGGGGCAGTCTCACAGGTGATACTGCAAACTATAGCTTGAATTTATATGGATTTTGTAGTTTATAAACCTCCTTCACCTACTGCAAGTGGGAGGTGCAGGTGTAATAGGTATAGGTGCACAGCCAGGCATTCTAGGAGCCTCCGCAGTCCCAGATCCCTCTTTCACTGACTGTGTCAAGGAGCATGAACTTCCATCTAATTCACTACAGCCAAGTGGGAAAGGCCCTGGATTTGGAATCAGAAGTCAAAGAAATAAGCCTCGTTTTTGCCATGGACCAGCTGCAGCCTATCATGAGGATCGTCACTTCGTCTCTTCAAAGCTATTTTCTCATTTCTAAAATGAAACTTCTTGAGCTTGCTGCTCACTACGACCCTAATGTTTATGATTATGTATTCTCTCCTTTTTACTCACTTGTAAATTTTCTATATTTAAACCAGGAATCAAGGCAGTTGAACAGCAGATGTATTTCAGAATGTAGCCTCAAGAGCAGAGTCAGATGCCATGGGAGAGTCTCCAAACCAAGAGAAGCACACCGAGGATTCAGAGTTGAGAACTAAGCCAAGGTAGAGTCCCCAGGTGTCAGAGACTTGAAGAGAGCAGATCTGGCTAGGGACACATACGCTGTCTGCCCGACTGTCTATCTAAAAGTGCTGTATGACCCGGCACGTTAGGAATGCCCAGACAAGCCCTCTAATAAGCAGCCCTGCAAATACTTAACGCTAGCCACACCATCTGAAGGAAGGGCTTCTATGAGGGCCTGGAAGCAACAATGGACACTATCTTTGCCTACCTCTCAAACTACTTCAGAAGACTGCCTAGTGGCTAGAAATTAGGATATTCATGGTGGCTGAATGGGAAAGATGATTTTTATATTCTTTTTATGTTATTGCTGTATCACTCCACAGTGGCAAGCCTGTTGAAGATCCATAGGCAATCAGACAAAGTGAAGGATTTAGTTATAAAACGGGAAGAACACATTAGGAAGAAAGGAATATGTTTTCACTGAGAATGCTCATTTGAGTTGTGAAGGGAAGGTTCACCAAAATGGTAGAGAAAATGACTTGCAAGCAAAATCTTTTGTAGCATCAAGGACTTGCGACAATAGTGGTTAAAAATTGCAATGGAGGTGTCATGTCTTAAACATAAGCCTAGTTCCAGAAAGAACAGTCAGTGGTTAATGAAATTTGAGGTCTTGGTCTTCAGGTAGAAAATCAGAATTCTATCTGTTACTCAACATGAACTTTCCTATAATTCTCTTATTCCAGCAAACATCAGAAACATCAGCTCTAATGTCTGAGTTTAAAGAAAATAGGTTAAAAGAAAAAAAGTGACTTAATTCTAGTGGTCAAAGAATATCAATAAAAAAAGAGAACAGACAGAAAATGACCCTAGTGTGTTAGACAGATTTGCTTTTGACATAGCAGTGTTTTAAATGACATGATTGTATCGAAGGCAAGAACAGAGTTCATAATGATACTACTTTATTAGAGGCAGTATCTTAAAAGATATGATGTTTTGATATTTAGTCATTTAGTCATTTCCACAAAAATACTAGAACTGGAAGAGACTTTAAAGATTATTATTTTTTTCAACAGACTCATTTTGTATTAGAGGAACCTGAGCATTGAAAGGGGGTGAACTGGTGCCCCTCAACTGACCAGGCGAGATTGGAGGAGATGCGCCCAGGTCCAGGATCTTTTACTCGGAGTCCAGATAGCCTTCATTTATGAGTATTTTCTGAAGCCACTTCTAGTGCTTTTTCCCTCCAGTTTTCCTGCTTTCTTTTTCTTTCTCTTTCCCTCCTCCTATCCATCTTCTGATTCTCATTCTTGTTTATAATTTAAAAATTCCTAGTTAACAGATTTCTAATTTGAACAATTCACACTGTTTCACTAAAGACTGCACTTTCTTTTTGAGTCAATTCTATTCTCTTTCCATTTCCAATGATTCTGACATACCAACCAATGGCAGTTTTAAAATTTTTATGAGAAACTGGCTGTCTTGCCAATGGGTTTCAGCCCCAGGCAATTTCACTATGGATTCAATGGGACCAAAGAAATGACAGTAGAACGTTCCTGGGGTGAAAGGGTTATACCTAACTTTATTTCCACAGTGGCAGGTCAATCCCTAAAATCTCATCCACTCAGAGCGGGTCTGCATGCAGCAAGCCGGTCTCTGCCTCTGGGTCTCTCTGCCCGCACAGCCATCCTCTAGCCCTCTGTCCTCAGCGCTGCCACCACTCCAGCCTCTGCTCTGCTCCCCTGCAGCCTTGTAGCCATGCCACCGTGTCATCCAGAGCACTGGGCGGAGCTCTTTATATATAGAGTCAATAACGACATATTGCCTACACCTGTGCAGTGAGCTAGCCAACCAGGACCAGGGGAGAATCCTGGCCACAGGAACTTTCATTTTATCCACATTGGCAAGATTAAGAAAAAAATGGTATGGTACCTGTCATGGGGATTTAGAACATTCCAGTTTAAAAATCCATGAAATGATGATGATCAAAATAGATCAAGAGATTACAGCAACAGCCTCTCTTGAAACAGTGTGAAATTAATCATCTGGGAAATAAAGTAAGAAGTATCCAGGGAAAAAGTCTCTGTAGTGGGGCCTTTCGAGCTTTAGATGTTGATTCCTGAATATTGCAGCCCTCATGTACTACTAGGAATAATTCCTGGAAATAGTATTAATTCAAATCCCGCTAATACCTGAGAAGTCCTGGGTGCAGGGTCTGGACTCTGAACATAGTCTGTGTGACTAACATAAAATGTTATATTATTGAAGGCTAATGTCATCTACAAATTTTAGTTGTCTTAATTATAGTCTGCAGCTGTTATGCAAAGCTAAAAATAATGTAACTGTCACCATCAAAATGTATTTTTTAAAGGAACATCTATACAAATGGCACTATGGTGAGTCTTTACAGACTAAGTTTAAAGGCTCCCAATATAAAGTGGATGACTAGATTCCATGGTGCAGCTGGTGAAATTTGCTAAAATCTTAATTCTTTTGAGATAGGGAGACAGGCCTTCAAGGAGAACCAAGCTCTCTGAGCATTCTTGGGCCTCTGTCTTAGGTGAACCTTCTTATATAATTTATAACATATTTGCTATGAATTCTTTGACTTCAGTTGAGTCCTCCTCTGGGGACTTTGACATCTAATAAATGTCTTCTTTATTTTCCTTTCAAAATGATAGGGTTATTTGGAAATAAATAAGAGGTAAAAAAAAAGAAATAAAGAAAAGTATGAATTACCATCTTAATAGTTTTCATTTTAATTGTCAGGTGCTTAAATATAGCCCCTAATAATTGTCATGGCAAGATACAGAAATGTCCTCTGACGAGAAAAACATCATAAATAATCTGTATTGTACTCAGAAGACTCTACCACACTTTTTTGGTGAAAACTGCTGTATTAACTGGTACTGTCAAAAATTAAAATAATTATAATTCATTTTTCACTAGATAACCATATGCCATTTCTTCCCCCAAAGCATAAGAATAGATCTATATCTACAATAGCAAAATAATTACTAGAGAGTGAAAAATTCCACCAATCAAGGCATTTTTTTTAATGATTACTCACAAATGATTTGATTTTTATGCTAAAATTTTTGCACCCACCAGGTTCTTGTTGTATTGTGAACAATGTTAAAATATTAATATGTGGTTGGTGCTTATCAACATCATGTCAAAACAAGACAGAATAACTGAACTATTTGGGAATAATATCTGAAGAAATAAATTCTATCTTTTGTTGTTTTGATATTTAACCAATTACAAGCTGAAAACAACAGAGAAATTTTAAAATATGAGTTGCTCTTTATTTTATGATAAATTGAATTGTGAACAAAAGCAGTTTATCTTTTAAATATTTTCAGAGTGCTATTTGTTTCTCTATATAATATTTATGCATGTTTTTTGAGAACAACCAACAAAATACAAGTATTGCAAGGAAAATAAAAGCAGGCAAAGTAGAAGTATTTCCTCTGTAGGCTATAATCCTGCCCGTAGGTTTACCAGCACAGGCATTAGGTCTTCCTGAAAAACATCTTCCTCTACATCTTACCTGTGTTGGTGGTTAAAGAACTGTCATGAGGGAACAGAAGAGGACAGACCAATTTTGAGATAATAAAAATAAATGTCTCTATTAGACTCATCATAGTGAAGAAAGACTCACATTACTCTGACTGGTATTGGAGGAGAGAGCTATTTTTAGTCACATATCCACTTCAGAGTCCATTAGCCAACTAAAACCAGTGGCTGCTTAGGAATAATCCTGAATACAGCCTGTTATAAAATATAAATAAGGATGGGGTCATTGGAAAAGTGATTTAAAGAAGTGGGGCTTTGATAAAACCAAGCCCAGGATGGAAAAGGAATTGTCTTGGGATTTATTAGAAATCAGTGACCTTTAAAGGGCAGTTTCAGTCACTCCAGGAAGGTCAAGCAATCAAGAGTCCAGGATCGGAAGCTTTCAGATTTGTTGATTGAGGCACTGATCCAGTCTGCTGTAATAAGGCTCCCCAAATTTCTGTTTCTAGAGCCTTGCTCCTCAGTCTCAGGTAAGCCCTACTCAGTCACCAGTGAAGCCCCTTGCTGGGAATCTGCATGAGGAATTGTTTTTCAGGCACTAGCTGGAAACCTAAAATTTGTGTTGCGCTGCTCTCCTGGGGAGGGACTCAAGCCTCCGTGGGCACAGGGAACCTGGGCCTGCTCCCTGCTTTGCGTCCCCAGCCATCCCCCCTAACCAGCCAGGTTTAAATCCTATCATGCAAGCTTCAACTCCGCACATTTTACAGGCCATACGATTTTTTTAATATAATTTATTTTATTATCATTAATCTACAATCACATGTGCAATATTACGGTTATTAAACTACCCCTTCATCAGGTCTCCCCCACCAACCCCATTACAGTCACTGTCCATCAGCGTAATGAGATGCTATAGAATCACTACTTGTCCTCTCTGAGTTGTACTGCCCTCCCCGTGCCCCCCCCAACATTACATCTAGGCCATACGATTTTAAATTACGCTGAAGCCTAATAAATAGGAGATGCCTAATCATCTAAGGTTTTTCCTGTATCTAAGTCTTGAAGTTGAATTTATGATAATAATGAAAAACTGTTCTTAGAGTGAGCCAGAGATGCTCATGAGGAACATAAGATTTCTGATGTCTTTTATTTTCTGATGTCTCTGTTTTTTGTTGGTTGGTTGGTTGGTTTTTAGTCACATGATATCCTGTCGTTCCAGGTAATAAAAACCTAAACAAACTGTGGTTCACTGACTGCCTACTTTGCTCCAAGTACTATGCTAGGCATTTCACATTTTACATTCAGTACATAAAATTTTTAGATAAATCTTATATGGCAGAAATTGGTAATAATAGAAGAAATGGAAAATCAAGATTGGAAAGGACTTTGGTGATATTTCTGTATCGCTTTTCCTTTATATTATTTCTGATCTTTCACTAATACAAGCAGTACTGCAATGAGCATCCTGTGTCTCTTTGTAACACACACGTCAGGGTCTGTAATACCTGGTAGTCAAAGAGCCAGTGGTCCCAGAGGAGAACCAGCTTCAATTTATCAAGATGTGGTTATACTTTTAAACTATGGTAATTACATGGTATTCCCTGTACCAACACATGGATCTAGGAACCAAAGATGGGCACAGGAATGACCTTGCTCATCTGGGGAACTTTTGCTTCCTGTCTCCACTGCACAAGTTCAGACTCTGCCAGGGGGTATTTGTTTCTAGAGGAGGAATGTTTCTACCAGAAGACATAGTGAAGGTTTCACTAAACCTAAAGTTAAAGATTCTGCCTGTCATTTAGGGGTTCTTCAACACACCACACAAACAGCAAAAGGGAGGTGCTGCTATCCTGCCAGAGGCAATCAAACCAGATTATCACGAGGAGGTAGACTTGCTGCTCCTATTAGAGACAGGAGGACATATGCAGGTCTGAAACTCTGAAGATTCTTTCTGGTGCTTCCTTCCCCAGTAAGACTGAGATGTGGGCAACTGCAGCAACTATGGCATGACAAGACAAGGTAACTGGGTCCTCAACTCCTCAAGCATGAAGGTCTGGGTTACTCCATTGGGCTGGCGAAGTTCACCAGCACAAGTGCTGGCCAAGGGTTAGGGGAAAGTTGAATGAATGGAAGAAAAGGCAGATAAAGTATCTATCAGTTGTGGTCTTAGTACCAACTGCAATGTTTCCAACTAAACCTGTTGTAAGTTTATTTTGAGAAACAGTAACTGGAGAGCACCCCAAAGCAAGGACTGGGTGGAATAAATTTAATGTTGGATTTATTACTATAAATGACCCAGGGTGGTACATGGAGATTGTATCAGCACTCTCTGCATCTCTGTTCTTGTCTCTAGCTGGCTTCAATGTCAGTATCTGCATCTTTGTGTCTATCACACAGTGGGCTCTGAAGAACAGAAGATTTAACAGTCCTAGGAGCAGCTCTAAACCCCTGAATCTCTAGAGTTTATGTGTGCATTTCCCGGTTTCCTACCCTTTGGGAGCCTGAGTGGAATCATTTTAATGGAGGCATTTCCCTGCAGATTTAGTTTCCAGCTGTCCACCATAACGGCTGGCTAAATAATGCATCCTTCCACTTCTGTATCCTTTCTTCCTTATCCTATTAATATTACTTACACCACTTGTACTTAAATTTTTGCCTCGCATCCTGCTTCTGGAAGAGCTCAAACTAGGACACATGGTGTCTGCTATAGGCAGGAATCTCCATTCCAGCTCATAAAACTCAAGGTCACATCTCTGTACAGGATTGGGCCTGTATCTGCATCCAATTTATGATAGGGCAAGAGAATACCAGCACTGAGTTCTCTTCTGGGTTTTTGCGTGACCAATTGTCGTGTTTTTACTTTTTAAGTTTGGAAAGGTTTAATTTGATTTTCAGAATGAAACTAAAATGACGAGGTATTGTGCCACTTCTATCAGTCTGACAAAAATGAGAACATTGGGTACTGCCAGGGGTGCAAAGGGATAAGGGGCCATTCATGTGCCTCTGAAGGTGAGTATTAGTGCAGCCATTCTGCAGAGCAGTCTGGCAGTACTTAGTTCCAACAAGTTTTCCCCTACTATACAAGACCCAGAAATTCTGCTCCTGTGTATATATTCCCAAGAAATTCTCAGTGGGCCCACAAGAAAAGAAAGCTCAGCATAGTGTTTGTTTTTGTTGCTGTTGGCAGGAAATTGCCACCAAACAGGCACCTACCACAAGAGAAGTCAATGTGAGACATGTTGCTGCTCACCCTGTAGGATATGCATCCGTAGAAACAACAGACATATACACAACTTGGATAGATCTAAAAATGTATTGGCTAGATGAATAAAGTAGAAATCACAAAATATGTATCATAGTTCTCCAGTGTATATTAAAATATGCGTACAAACAAAAATTCACCTTGTGCAAAGACACATCGAACACAACAAACACGCCGAGAGGGAAGAGGAAGAGGAGGAAAAGGGTACAAGGGAAAAGAAACCAAATGAACAAAACAAGAACTGTGCCTGGTGAAGACCATGATAATGCACCAAGTACTGATAAATTAAGATGAAATCAACCTTTGGCCCCTAAAGAAAAAAAAATTGTTTTGTATTTCGACTATTTCTATAAGGTGTGCTGCAGATGAAAGTTTGACACAAACTTAGTTTAAGTGTTGGAAGTACCCATAATTCATTTAATAATTTTCCTGTTGGTAGCTATGAGTTGGGTTTATTACTATAAATGAAGAGTCTCCTACAAATAGTGCTGCAGTGAGCAGACTTCTGTGCCCATGTGCAATTCATGGAGCTCTGTGGAGAGATGTAATGAGAAGTAATGATTAGGAATGCCGCATCCAGTGTCGGAATCCTGGCTCCACCACTGTGTGCCCTTGAACAGCTTAGCTAATTGCTATGGGCTTCAGTTTCTTGATAATAATCGTACCTATCTCATAGAGCTATGGTGATAATAAAATGAGTTAAATTTCATAAAGCACTTAGAAGATGCTGGCACATACTGAACATTTGATCGATATTTGTTGTTATTCATTCTATTGTTTCAGCATGTATTTCAATAGGATAAAATTACGAATAAGGAATTTCTTGCTCTCAGGGAACACTTTAAAAATGTATATATATTTTTAAAATTCCAAATTGGCTATATCAATTTGGTCTACCACAGAAGGTGCTTGAGAATATAATTTTTCTACACTCTTGCCAAAATCAGTTATCTTCATTCTTTTTCATCTCACTGGTGAATAAAAATTACATTTTACCTTACATATCTTTGGTTACAACTGAGTATGTGGATCTTTTAAACTTTTATGGGATATTCATGCAAAAACTGGCATAGTAACAAGATTAATCCTAACCAGTTTTAGACAAAAGAGGCTGCAGTCAGCTTTTGCATTTATTTGGCTTATGACCTATAACAGATTCAACGAGTGCTAAGCTTAGCATGGAGCGGCCCCGCACACTGCCCTACAGATTCTGTCATTATGTTTTTTCTGGCCAGATGGGCTATTGGAAGATATAAGTGATCATGATTATATCAGAGTTTTGTTGCCATTGTTTATCTTCCTAACATTCATAAACATCATCTTGATTAAAATCAAATCTCCAAAGCCGCTAGGAGTGAAAATAAATTGACAGAGAATTATTAAACTTTGGGTTACTTTATAACATTGCTTTTGCTCTAAAATTTTTCAGGACATGTAAGATTTTAACAGTGTAATTTTAATCCAAATGCCTAAAGTCTATTCTGTGACCTTATGGAAATCTAAATGTTTATTATATTTTTGTTAGAATAAAATGACATTTCATGGGGGTTTAGGAAATGTCAGCCAATATAGCCAAAGGGGCTCTTAAAAAAAAATCAAAGCACATGTCATCCTAGGGTACTTTATAGGGGGAAAAAACTAAAGGACCAAAACAAGAAGTCACTTCCTGTCAAAAGTACCTTTAGCTTATGATGATTTCTTCTATTGAGTTCCTAGAATATTTCCCAAGAAAGATATTTTTTATTTAGTATGATTTATATTGGGACAATTCTCCCTCTTCTTTCCCAGCCATATCCTTGATGGACAGGACCCTGCTGATTCCACAGCAACTGCAGCAATACAGAGAGTGTGCCGATAGGGGGCGTAGGAGAGAGGCAAGAGTCAGACGTATGATCCCACCAATCTATGGCTGTAAGGAAGGAACGGAAATGTCAGATATTAGAAAACTTATTGTGCTCCCATGTATTTTCGGCTTACTATTTTGGAAATCTGAAAAAACTGTAAGATTTCAGATTTTTCTATTTTTCAGTATTAAACAAGGTTATTAGTTATTATTTGCACAATTGCCTATGTCAAGTGTTTCTATCCTCCAAAATTTAGGTTATATTTTAGGGACCTCATCTGTCTACTGTTTCAAACCTCACCTAGGAAATAGGGTAAAACATATGAATAGTACAGAGCCTTCACATTTGAAAGCATAAGGGCCACAAAAGTCCTTCCAAATGAAGTTTTAGTCTAATGCCCTCCTAATGCATGCCAGCTTATGCTTTGTGGAGAATGGCTACTTTAACAAGACTCATTTCCTGGTGCACAACTGGTACAGTCTTTATGCAATCTCTACAAAACTATGATGTAAAAACTGCTTCAGGGACAACCCTGTGAAAACTGATTCTCATCCATGCATCCTTTGCATAAATTTTCTCTGACATCACCAGTGAATAAAGCAGAGAACTCTTCTCTGATGACTCTTAGTGTAATAGTGTTTCCTTTTATTTTTTATGCATTTCCTTATCGAGCCTACTACAACAGAACAGACGAGGTCAACATTAGTATGCATAGTTCCTTTTCCTTTATTACAAAGTATATTGAAATTAAGTCATTCTGATTATGAAAATCATACAGTCCAATTATTAACTCTACACTGCCTCAAATCAGAGATCAGTAGCTCATTCAGCATTTCATGAATCCCAACATGAGCAAGTTACTGTACATTATAGAGCAGTCACATATAAACAAATTTCCTTGTACTCAAGTGTGTCCAGCTAGACAAGTCATGTACTTAGTTATCTGTGATAAAACATAGGAAGGGACAGATTCTCCATATAGTTGGCAAGAACACACCATGTAAAGACAAACAAGGAAGGTAGTACTTTCGAAATGAAATCATCAGGGAGTCCTGCATAGGGATGTCATTTAATCTGAGCCATGAAAGACAGGGAGCATGTCAACACGTGGATGTGGGGTGAACTAATATTTGAATGCAAAAAAGAAAAGGTGATAAGAAAGCCTGGCATAGGACAATGTGGAGATCATGCAGGGACTATCAAGGAGTCTGGTCTTCCTCGGGAAGACAGCATGTGAAGGAGACTGGTGGAAAGCAGGGAAGCAGAGTCAGCTGAGACCAGATGGGAAGGGCTTGGGGTGCCCATGCCAAAGGCCTAGGGCTCTTCTAGGTCACTGTGGGTTTTGAGCAGAGATTAAGTGATCAGAACTGTGTTTTACAGAATGAATCTGGCTGAGAGGTGCTCAGGCTGAACTGGAATGAGGAGAACCTGGAAATAGTAAAAAGAGAATCATCTTACAAAGGTCAGGGTATTTGGAAACAAGGATCTGGACTGAGATAATGACACTGAAATGCAGAACAGAAGTGAGGTGGGGCACTTGGTAACTAGATGTGGGCAACAGAGAAAAAAAGGACAAAGTAATGCTATTAACAGGAGAAAAGGACCCAGGAAGGGAAAACACGTTTTTGGAAAAGAAGATGAATAGTTCATTTTAAGAAATGTTGAATTTTAGATTTGGGGCAGCAGGTGAGTTTACTATTAGGTGTTAAATCAAAGAAAGAGTAAGCATCAAGAATGCAGGGAGGGTTAATGTACAGTGTTTTACAGTGATAGGAAAAACAACGAAAGGTTTTGAATTTAGTGACTATGATGTCACTGGTGAATCTCTATTTTTTAAATACCTGAGCAAGAGAAAGAAAGAACATATCCAAAAATATCAATTTGATACACAGGTAGGGAGATTAGAGACCGTCTTTCTGTGTTATTTTTCTACAAGGATCATGCATTACTTGTATAACAAAGAAAACAATGAAATGTCAATCGTCTTTGGGGGCATTTGGGTAGTGAGAACAGAAGACATAAGTGAAGAGATTGCAAAAACTCCAATCATTTGGGATCATAATCGACTCTGTCAGAATATCTCCTTGAGCTCTATTTCTGCATTCACAGTGAACTGTCCTTCCCTTACAGTCCCCCAATCTGCCTGAGATTTCATCACCTGTACATCTACTGATCACACCTAGTGTCCAAAGCATCAATATCTGATCTCGTAATGCTCTCACATTGAGAAAATGATGCTTACTTTCTTTTATCTTTGTTTCAGGCCCTTTGTTCTACAGAAATCACTGTAACTGACTCCCTCACCAGGGAGTAATAATAAAAACATCTAGCAAACTGAGTGGTTACTGTACAATGTGTATTTTAATAGTTGATTTGTTTGCATTATCTACATGAATTCTCATAGTGACTCTATGGGATCTCTATTATCGATTTTATTTAGGAGGAAGCTGCTATTTACGGAGTGTAGGTGACTAGTACAAGACCACACAGCCAGTAAAACAGTGAGGAATATGTCACTCTAATCTTCATAGTGTCTCAAATTCTCTAGAATGGGTTTGGGCAATCTCTCCCCAAGAAACTATATGCTAAATGGTTCAAAGATACATGAATTGCACAAGAATTCTTCCTAACTTACTAATATAATTCCTTCTCTGTGATTGTCAGCAAAATTATATTTTGGAAAATCAGGAGACTGGAAAGAGTTCCAGTTCGGACTTCCAGTATGTGTATAAATTGCTTAACCTCCTTGGGTCTTTGGGTTCTCTTACACAAAAATGGGTTAATTCTTGGCTACCTACATCATAATGCTTGCTGTTTGTGACTACTGATTAAGGTAACTCCATGGGAATTCTCCATAAACCATAAAGTGCCTTGAGAATTATCCAGATACTGTTGCAAACTCCTTGCCCTTCTGTCTTCCACCCCAGGTAGTGCTACATTCCAAGTCTGTTTCTAAACGTATTGCTCACTAAGTCAGGATATTCATAAAAGCCAGGGCTCTGACTCTTGTTCCCATTAAATATGATTATACTTGCAAAATGCTCATAAACCTCGGATAAAAACAGAGATTATGGTATTAATGGTTTTGCTTTTCAGAATACTATATTTCTGGTTTAAACACTAAAAACCATGCCAGAAAATTATAATGTTTGTAGCAAATTCTTATGGGAAAAACAAAAATCAGTCTGCTTGTTCTCAGAGACCTACACACTCCTATATCTCATTTTTATTTATTCAACATTTTTGAGAACCTGCCCTGGGTCAGGCCCTCAAGTGCTTCCTAGCTCAGTGCTCTAACAGGGAAGAAAATTATATTCAGCAGTGGCCTGAGAAGGGAAAGGAGCTCTGGACAGAACAGCATGTACAATGGCTTGGATATAAAACAGAGCTTAGTGTGTTTAGAGAACTGAAAGCAGAGCTGGAGAAATCAGGGTGAGATCAGCAGATTTTCCAAAAATGACACTCAAGCACCAAAGAGGGGGGCCAGATAGTCAAGGGCCTAGTATTCTGTGTTAAAATGTTTGGACTTTATCCTGAGGACAATGGAGCTTTATCAATGGATTTTAAATATAAAACAATTTTTATCTTTTTCAAACATCTCTGTTTCATAAAGAGAATATTGGTTGGATAGGGTCAAATTTGTCCTTTCTCTTGTTTCAGTCCTATTTTTAAGAAGGATTGTGATATAATTAACATAAATTGTGCCCATTCCAAATGTACAGTGAAATGCATTTAAAATAATGTGCACAGTTGTGTAACTACCACCACAGTCAAGATATAGACTACATCCATCACTCAAAAAGTTTTATCCTGTCTTCCTCCTGTATTCTCCTCCCCTCCCACTAATCGCAGCCTCCACACCCACCTCTGGTGATTTGTCATGGTGATTACCTTTGACTTTTCTAAAATATCAGAAGAATGGCATTTTAGTATTCATATTCTTTTGAATGAGGTTTCTGAGATTCAGTCAGATCACTATATATATATATATATATATATATATATAACTAGTACATTCCCTTTTATGACATGTAGTTTTCCATTTTTTAGATATGTCACAATTTGTTTTTCACAATTATGCATCTATGATAATTTGAGTTATTTCCATTTTTCATCTATAATAAATAATGCTGCTAGAACATTCATGTACAAGTATTTGTGCAGGCATAAGATTTCATTACTCTTATATAAATACCTAAGAGTGGAATAGCTGGGTCACATGGTAGGAGAATATATATTTAACTATAAAAATAACTGCAAAACTATTTTCCAAAGTGGTTGTCATATTTTACATTCCCATCAGCAATATGAGAGCTCCAACTGTGCCACATCTTTACCAACACTAGGTATTGTCAATCTTTCTAATTTTAGACATTCTGGTGGGCATATAGTAACATCTTGTTATGGTTTTATTTTGCATTGCATTGCCTAATGATGATGAGCCACTTTTTTTGTACAGTTCTTTGCCATCCAAACATCTTCTCTGCTAAAATCTTTGTTAGAACAATTTGCCTCTTTTCTGATTGGACTGTTTGTCTTATCATTGAGTTGTAAGAATCCCTTAAACATTCTCAGAACAATTCCTTTGTGAAATATATGTATTGCAAGTATTTTCTCTCAGTCTATGGCTTTCTTTTTGATTTTCTTTATGGTGTCTTTCAAAGAGTAGAAAATTTTTAATTTTGAAAAAATTGTG
The DNA here is from genome assembly GCA_032199065.1 of Smutsia gigantea. Lineage (NCBI taxonomy): Eukaryota > Metazoa > Chordata > Mammalia > Pholidota > Manidae > Smutsia > Smutsia gigantea. The sequence goes on along the minus strand of JAVSCE010007381.1, from coordinate 43,512 downwards.
TAGCACTTGTCTAAACACTCTAGCTAAAAAGCAGAGACTGATATACAGATTTTTAAAAAGCAAGACTCTGTATGCTGGCTAGAAAGGTGCACTTAAAATATAAAGACACACAGAAACACTGAAAGCATATAGATGGAAAAAGATATATCATACAAACAGGAAGCATAAGAAAACTTCAGTGGTTATTTTAATATGTGATAAAATGGTTTTCAAGACAAATGGTATTAATAGAGATAAGGAAGGGTATTTCAGAAAGATAAAAGAAACAATGTATCAGGAATACATAACAGTTTTAAGTGTATATGTGTCTATCTACAGAGTCTGGAAATACATGAAACAAAAATTCATAGAACTTCTGAAGAACCAGGCAATTCCAAGGTAATATTAAGATATTTTAATGGTCGCCCTTTGGCAATTGATAGAATAACTAGATGTAAATCAGTGCATTGCTTAGGTTTAATTAATTTAGAACACTATACCCAGACATTGAAAAATATACATTCTTCTCAGGGTCAAGTAGTACATTCATCAAGTTAGGGCATAACACAGTCCAGCAAATTTAAAATCATCAAAATCATATGAAGTGTATTCTCTGACCATGACAGAATCAAACTAGGAATTAATCAAAGTAAGATATCTAGGAAAACCTCCCATGAACTGGAAATTAAATAACATTCTTCCAAGTAACTTATGGGTCAATTAACATTTAACAATTATGTGTCTCATTTTTTTAAAACAAAGGATATGATAAAACCTTCTCAAGTATTTCACACAGTTATTGTGAAAACGAAGTGAGGGAAGACTGTTTTGACTATTTGGAGATAGTATACAAATACAATATTCTTTAGAAATAAAGACTTTGAAGCCTTCTCTGAATAATAGCAAAACTATCTCTGGTGCTTTCTCTTGCAGCCCAAGAGGAAATCATGACGACTGGGGGAAAAGCACGGCTCCTCTTGCCACCAGCTCTTCCGGTTCCGTGATACAGAACAATCCATGCCATGATTCATACCTGCTTTCCAGGTCCCACCCCTGCCAACCCCACACTCTCCCTTCATTCCTCATATCCTGTGTTTGTAATAAGGGAAGAAAATATTCTTCTCGAGAGAACTGTGCAACCTTATGTGCTTAGGTGGGAACTAGAAAACTAAGGCAATGGATGGTGGCCCTACTGGATGCACTCTCCTCTTAGCACAATTTTCTCTACTTGATCTTTTTTTTTTGTTCCCTCCCTTCCCTGTCTTCTATGCTGTTTCTCTTCCCTCTCTCTTTCTCATTATTTTTCCTTCAACCTCCACTCTGTCCCACTCGTCAGAGCTGGACCCAAGATGAGATTCAGAACAAAAAACAATACTCTTAGTTTACTGGAAAAAATCCAGTGTTTTTTGCTTTAACAAGAATTTTGGTCTTGATGCTATGGCCCAGAGTAGTTAAGTAACTTTAATCTGATATAAACCCCCTCGTCTGACCACTTGTTACACCTTTGGATCTTAGTCTCAATGAAGCCCATGGCAATCATCTCGTTGAAAGGTCTTTTGCATCTTTGTGAACCGCTGAGTAGGCTGACTTGATCTTCTCTATCACTTCCCCACTTTTTCTTTTTCTAATGACTTGGGGTTTGGCTCTGACCTTTACCGTGTCATCCAGATCAGTTCCCACAGTTTGTGCCATCTTCCTGGGTGTCTCTCCCCTTGACTGACTCCCCAGGCCATAATTTCCCTCACAGTGCTTCTGTTCACTCTTGGTCAGTTGCCTTTTCTTTAGCTTCTTTCTTCTTCCATCTCCTAAATCTGAATGTTACACAAATACCTTTCTGGCATTATGCTTTGTTTCTCTCTTAGCTGGTTTCCTGTCCAGGCTCTGTCAACACCTAAAGGATAGGATGCTGTTCTTCATCCCTTGCAGGCCTTCCTCCAATGAAAAAGCCAATATAAACCCTGTTGTGGCCCTGCCCAGTATGTCAGCAACTCCAAATGCAATTCACTTTTGGTCACAAGAGCGCCTCTTGTTTTTAAGTGAATTTATTGTGGAGACCTCAGTTACAGGATGCATTCTAAGTGTATAAACAACACCAATATTAGTGCACATTGAAATCAGGGGGAAGAAAAAAGGAAAAAAAAAACAAAACAAATATTTGGCAAGAACTGATACTGTATTTTCTGGTGTAACTCTTTGCCTACAAAATGGAGTAAGCAATCTCTGAATAGCATGAAATGTCCCTTTCCTTCACCTGCATGTAGTTGTCCTATTTCAAGTTCAGTCTTTGCACATGACCAGTAGAGTTATGCATAGCTGGAATCTATTTTACTTAACTTACGGTTTGCAAGACATTGTCCTCAGAGCTTGACCTGTATGAATATAATCTTTGCAGCCATACTCTGAACAAGTGTTACTGTTATTACTTTCTTTTTACTTTTTTCTTAATTTTATCAAATGTACATCACATTTGATAGTCTCCTTCCCACCCTTCCCACCCCTCCACCACTGCCCACTCCCCTCCCCCTTGGTAACCAGTAGTCACTTCTCAGTGTCTATGTGTCTAATGCTGTTTTGTTCCTTCTGTTTTGCTTTGTTTTTACATTCCACAAATAAGTGAAATCATATGCTATTTGTCTTTCTCCATCTGGCTTATTTCACTGAGCATAATACCATCCTGATCCATCCATGTTGTTGCAAATGGCAGGATTTTTCTTTTTATGGCTGAATAACATTCCATTGTGCGTATGTACCATATCTTTATCCATTCATCTGTTAATCGACTCTTAGGTTGCTTCCATATCTTGGCTATTGCAAACAATGTGGCAATAAACACTGGGGTGCATATATTTTTTTGAAATAGGGCTCTTGCTTTCTGTGGGTAAATTCCTAGGTGTGTAATTACTGGGTCAAATGGTATTTCTATTTTTAGTTTATTGAGGAACATCCATACTGCTTTCTATAGCACTTGCACCAATATGCAATCCCACCAACAGTATGGGAGGGTTCCTATTTCTCCACACCCTAGCCAGCATTTGTTATTTCTTGTTTTTTGGATAGTGGCCATTCTAACTGGAGTGAGGTGATATCTCATTGTAGTTTTAATTTGCATTTCCCTGATGATTAGCAATGTGGAGGAGCATCTTTTCATGTGCCTATTGGCCATGTGCATGTCTTCTTTGGAGAAATGTCTGTTCAGGTCCTCTACCCATTTTTTGATCAGGTTATTTGCCTTTTGGGTGTTGAGGCATATGAGTTCTTTATATATTTTGGATATTAATCCCTTATCAGATGAATCATTTATGAATATATTCCCCCAAGTGCTATTATTATCTTCATTATATAAATAATGAGCCAGTGGTAAGTCTAAGATGAATCAGAATTTGATTGTAGTTCACCAACTTCCTAGATGTCTTAACGTAGAGCAAGTTAGCTGACTTGTCTCAGTATCAATACTTCCTTCAGGCAAATTGCTCTTTGATTGGCAAAAGAGGCCATCTTACAGACAAAGTAAATGATGTTTTCAAAAGGTTATATGGGTAAATCCCAGTCATCAGAAGCATTTGTCAAGGCTGTAACATTCTTGAGGAGAGCTGCTTCTATCCTACTAGTACACTTCCAGAGATGCATGAGAGAAGGCGGTGATGACAGAAGTTAGTCCTTCCAAACAAACCCAAGTGAATTTAAGAGTCATAAGCTGGCAGGAAAAGAAGGGAAATGTAACAATGGTTCACCTCCATACAGATGTAGCAGAGACTAAATGGTCATTAAATACAGTTGTCAATGTTCCATAGTGGAGAAAACAATCAGCTCTACTACAATTCCCAGGAAAATCACAGAAAATCCATGGGGTTTCATTATTTTAGTTTGGTTTTATTAGCAGAAGCCTTGGTATTTACTCATTTAAAGACTGTTTTATATATACAAAATCCTGCTAGGTACTACATTTATTATCTAAGATAGATGACACCTGCCCTCATTGTGTTTGCAGTAGAAGACAAACATTGATTAGATATAAAATAATAAACTGAAGACATGAAAAAGTAACAAAGTGTGCTATGAAACATAAGAATAGGAGTGGCCTAATTAATAGTTTCAGTGGAATTTAGGGGAATTTTTTTTATTATCAAATTTAAATTGGCCTGAAGAATGAGGCTGATATGAATTACTATTTTTGCTCTAAGAGCTTTTGGTATATTGCTAAGGAGATGGCGGTTCGTTTTATTATGAGAAATAATGGAGTTCAAACCTTGATTGCCATTTAGATCCATGATAAAGTGAAAGTTATCAGAAAACGAAGCATTTTCCTAAATGGAAAAATAAATCAGTTCTTTGAATACCACATACCAAACATGGGTTGGAACATCTAGACACCAGATTAAGCCTGTATCAATCACTCAATATTATGTGGCCTTGGGTAGGATGCCTAAAACCCTATTTCTTTCTTCTTGAAATAATAAAGAAATAACACCATTCCAGTCTATTTTATAAAGGGACAAAATATAGCTCAATAAAAAAGTACCCAAATTCTTTGAATATTTCAAGGTTGCATAATAATGATAATATATAATTATTATCCTGATAGATAGCAATGTCAATCTTTTAAAAAATTGAGAAATTTTTACATTGCTCTCATAGCAAAATCTTTGCTGTAGATAATTTGATAATGTTATTTCCCTTCCACTGGACATTGTCTTTTTGGGGGGAGTAGAACACGCATTCAGACAGAAATTATCCTTATCAGAAAATGTGGAGAGTAGTCAAAAGTAAATTAGCAGCTCTCTTCATGAATATTTAAAATAGCCAGTATGAAAGCACACTTTCATTTGTGCTAATTTCCACTATTTTAAAAGTCATCTGTGGTTTTGGCTCAAGGAGGATGAATCTTAAAGAATTTATTTTCCTGCACAGCATAATCAGTTGCAAATAAATAACAAATGACTGACTATATATTTTGTTACCATCAGCACTACTAAAAATCTGATTTTCAATTTTTAAATGTTTGGTTTAAATGGGGTTTCCTAATCTCAGAAAATAAGCAAGCTACACCCTCTCCGTATCTATGGAAAGCTAGATAAATAGGCAGAGAGAAAGGTGTGGCGGAGGGCAGGGAGGGAGAATTTTCCTTCTTGTACCACATATCACAGTGGCCAAGGAGAGCTCAGGCCGAGGGACCAAGAACTTAGCAGTAAGAGAAAGGAGATTATTGATGCTTGAAAGAATCCTATTGTGTTGTTTCTCTTGGACCTTAATATATCTCTACTGTAAAAGAATGAAATATTAGATTTGAGTGTAGTATTTCCATTTGGGAGTAGGGCACCAGCTGTCTTCTGAAATTTCCATGCCACTTAATCTGGCTCTAAGCTTGGTTAGCTTTCAATTCCTAAAGAAGTGAACAACAGCTACACAGGGTCACATTCTCAGCAAGGTCTCTGAGGTAATGAAGTATACAAAGTATGCTAATAAGGAGAGCAGCTAAGCTAATTCGTTGAGGCAGGTGGAAATACACAGCTTTAAGAGCTGCTTTTTGGAGTAGTGCAAATGTGCCCTGTGAATAGGAGGAGTTAATTTTGGAAGGCAAGAATTTGAGAATTTCTCAGCATTCTTGAGGGATTACCACTCAATTAGCCTTGCTGAGGCTGATGTTGAATTTATTTCCTGGCAGGTCTATTTCCATCCACATAAGCATCAAAAGATGCTTAGGGTCAAAGTGCCTAACATGGTCATCTAATGAGCCCTCACATCAAAATTATCTGCTGCATCAGCCATGCACAAAATACACTAGCAAAAGATGCAATGTTAATATGTCCATTCTAATTACTACTAAGATTTTTCATAGGCTGCTGGTATATTTACCAAAACTTTCAAGTCATTCCTGCTTACTCTAGGTCAGACAGGAAAAAAAGATATTTAAATAGGGTTTGTACCAGTCTTTTAAAGAAGTCAAGTAATTTTGTCAGAACATGATGTAAATAGTTTGAAAGTTGAGGGCACTCCTCTGAAAATAACTTCTCACCTGATTCCCTACTATGTACTTGTCAAAGAAGATGGTTTGTTAATACTAAATCACTGAAATAAACCCATACCACCTAAGCATGCAGAGAAAAATGCATAGAAAACAAAAACTCTGAAAGTTACGAGAAATCATATTATTATTCATGTGTGTACCTTATACTTTTTAAAGATGAATGAGTAGTTGATAGGCATAATCCAGAATAAATCATAGAATTAGAATCACAGGATATTAATGCTACAAACTATGTTGTTATATATCTCCCCAACTGTTATTCTACAAGCTGTGTAACAAAATACCCCAAAACTCAAGTGCCATAAAATGGCAATTATTTATTCTCATGTTAACAGGTCACCTGACATGGCTTTGCTTCAGTGTTTGGTGTCTGTGGGACTGCTGATCTGCATCAGGCTATTTATCAATCTGTCTACTTTATGAGTCTCATTCTAGGTCCTCAGCTATCTCAAGATATTCTTCTAATGACAAAGTTTGGAAGATGCCAGATAATTCAGTAAAATATGCAATGTTTCTTAAAGCTTAGGCTCAGACCTCTAGCCACTGGAACTCACACATGGTTACTCCTCCTACATTTCATTGGCTGAAGCAAGTCACAGAGAAGAGAAGAAACATACTCCTCCCACAGAAGAGGTAGAGGAGTGACTATTGTGGAAAAACAAGTGGTTCTACTCAAACTATTAACAATAGGTCAATCTCCTTATTGTACTGAGAACATTAGAAGTGAGAGCACAAGCATACATATGTGTGTATGTGACATGATCCAGGGCACCCTACAGATTAATTTAAAAACTGGAATAATAATGATGTGCTCCATATTTTAAGAGGGAAAACTAAATTATATTTAATATGGTGCACTATATTATAACTGTACTCTCTTGGAAACTGACATAATTTTACCAGGTGATATAATGAACTATCAAATACTCGTTGGAGGCAACAGGAAGGGTATGTTTTGAGGTTCCCTAAAATGATAGCTCCATCCTCTATATGCAGTAGATATACACACATATAAATACACAGACACATATGTCTACACATAATGTAAAGGCAGGATGGAATTAAGGTCTAGGCAGAGAAAAAAAGCTAATGTAAAAATGCAATTATTTACTAAATTTAAAGCTAAGCTAGCCCTAACTGAAGTGGAGCTGCAGCTTTTCTTTTCCTAGGAGTTTAGGGGTCTCAAGAACAAAATAGAAGCTGCTATTCAATGCCCTTACCAAGTTGCGTTTTCTGAACACGAATGTGAAGTGTGGATTGATAATCCAGACAACAAACCTAGCAGAGCCAAGAATTTGTATTCCTTCTCTCAGTAGAGATAGACAACACAAATTTTTATTTTAAAAAATTTACAAGACTCAGGACTTCTGGGAAGATGGTGGTGTGAGCAGGGCGGGGGAAATCTCCTCCCAAAACCATATGTATTTATAAAAATACAACAAATACAACTATTCCTAAAACAGAGACCAGAAGATACAGGACAGTGCACAGCCTGCATCTACACCTGAGAGGACTCGGCACCCGCGAGGCAGGTAAGATACGGAACAGCAACCCAGTGGGACCCGAGCACTCCCTCACCCCAGCGCACAGGCGGAAGAAGAGGATTCAGAGCTGGGAGGGAGTGGAAGTAGAGGCCCACGAAATAACCAGCCCTGGTGACGTGCGACGGGAGTGCTGACATACATCACACAGTGTATCAGAGATTGGAGAGACAGAGAGTGCAGGATCTGAGCTTGAGAACCCACCCGGGTCCTCGCAGCTGGCTCCCAGGACAAAAGAAAAGCGCGTGGTTTTTTTTAGCGGTCTTAAAGGGACAAGGGTCCAGGATTGTCCCAGCACACTCAGCCCAGCAGGCAGGGAGCCCTGGGGAATTTCAGAACACTTGGCTGGCGACTGGGAAAGAGTAGCCACACTCAGACTTCCTAGAGTTATCAACAGACTCCCATTTGTTTCTGCCTCCGCCAGAGCAAAAAGTACCCTGTGGAGCGGCGCGGCCGCAGATGCAGAATAGTGGAGCAACAGCGCCACCTACAGCATCCTTACAGAATCTACTCCCAGTGGGCGTTATTTTTTTTCTTTCTTTCTTTTTTTTCTTTTTAAAAGTCTTAAAGAGCCCAGCTGACATACGTGGCACATATCAGCGACCACTTCTATCGCCATGAAAAGACAGAGGAATATGGTACAAACAAAACTACTCAGACCAAGACAACACCAGAGAGGGAACCTGAAGGGGTGGAAATGCACAACATTCCTGAAAAAGAATTCAGAACAAAAGTCATAACCATACTGATGGATCTACAAAGAAATATGCAAGAGTTGAGGGAGAAAGTGAGGGAAGTGAGGAAAGACAATGCAGATATCAGACAAGCGATGGACAGGCTTAGCAGCAGACTGGACGAGAAGCAAGAGACTGGTAATAGAGTAGAAATCAAAGAACAGGAATACAGAGAAGCTGAGTCAGAGAGAGATAAAAGGATCTCTAGGAATGAAAGAATATTAAGAGAACTATGTGACCAATCCAAATGGAACAATATTCGCATGATAGGGGTACCAGAGGAAGAAGAGAGAGAAAAAGGGATAGAAAGTGTCTTTGAAGAAATAATTGCTGAAAACTTCCCAAAGCTGGGGAAAGAAATAGTCTCCCAGTCCACAGAAGCCCACAGATCTCCCAACACAAGAGACCCAAGGAGGACAAAACCAAGACACATAATAATTAAAATGGCAAAGATCAAAGATAAGGACAGAGCATTAAAGGCAGCTAGAGACAGAAAAAAGATCACCTACAAAGGAAAACCCATCAGAATATCGTCAGACTTCTCAACAGAAACCTTACTGGCCAGAAGAGAATGGCATAATATATTTAACGTAATGAAACAGAAGGGCCTCGAACAAAGAATCCAGCATGATTATCATTTAAATATGATGGAGGGATTAAACAATTTCCAGGCAAACGAAAGTTGAGAGAGTTTGCATCTCATAAACCACCACTACAGGATAACTTAAACGGACTGTCTAGCGGGAAGCACCCCTAAGGCTAAAAAGATGTCACCAGAGAAAATAAAATCATAGCAAAGAAAGCAGACCATCCAAATACTAACTAAAGGCAAAGAATAAAATACCTAGTATATAAAGAATGGAGGAGGAAGAATAAGAAGGGAGAGATATAAAGAAACATCAGATGGTGTTTACAATAACTTAACAAGAAAGTTAAGTTAGATTGTTAGATAGTAAAGAAGCAACCCTTGAACCTACAGTAACCACGAATCTAAAGCCAGCAATGGCAATAAGTACATATCTATCGATAATCACCCTAAATGTAAATGGACTGAATGCACCAATCAAAAGACACAGAGTAATAGAATGGATAAAAAAGCAAGACCCATCTATATGCTGCTAACAAGAGACACACCTCAAACCCAAAGATATACACAGACTAAAAGTGAAACAATGGAAAAAGACATTTCATGCAAACAACAAGGAGAAAAAAGCAGGTGTTGCAGTACTTATATCAGACAAAATAGAGTTCAAAACAAAGAAAGTGGCAAGGGATAAAGGACATTATATAATGATAAAGGGATCAGTACAACAAGAGGATATAAGCATTATAAATATATATGCACCCAACACAGGAGCGCCAGCATATGTGAAACAAATACTAACAGAATTAAAGGAGGAAATAGAAAGCAATGCATTCATTTTAGGAGACTTCAACACACCACTCACTCCAAAGGACAGATCAACCAGACAGAAAATAAGTAAAGACACAGAGGCACTGAACAACACACTAGAACAGATGGACCTAACAGACATCTACAGAACTCTACACCCAAAAGCAACAGGATACACATTCTTCTCAAGTGCACATGGAACTTTTTCCAGAATAGACCACATACTAGGCCACAAAAAGATCCTCAATGAAATCAAAAATATTGAAATTCTACCAACCAACTTCTCAGATCACAAATATAAAACTAGAAATAAATTTTAGAAAGAAATCAAAAAGGCTCACAAATACATGGAGACCTAACAGCATTCTCCTAATTAATCAATGGGTTAATGACCAAATAAAAACAGAAATCAAAGAATATAAGGAGACTAATGACAACAACAACAAAAAGCCACAACTTCTGTGGGACGGAGGAAAGGCAGTTCTAAGAGGAAAGTATATTACAATCCAGGCCTATTTAAAGAAGGAAGAACATTCCCAAATGAATAGTCTAAAGACACAATTACTGAAATTGGAAAAAGAAGAACAAATGAGGCCCAAAGTCACCAGAAGGAGGGACATAATAAAGATCAGAGAAGAAATAAATAAAATTGAGAAGAATAAAACAATAGAAAAAATCAATGAAACCAAGAGCAGGTCCTTGAAAAAATAAACAAAATAGATAAAACCCTAGCCAGACTCATTAAGAGAAAAAGAGAATCTACACACATAAACAGAATCAGAAATGAGAAAGGAAAAATCATGACGGACCCCACAGAAATACAAAGAATTATGAGAATATTATGAGAATCCATATGCTAACAAGCTGGAAAACATAGAAGAAATGGACGACTTCTTAGAAAAATACAACCTTCCAAGATTGACCAAGCAAGAAACAGAAAACCTAAACAGACCAATCACCAGCAATGAAACTGAAATGGTAATGAAAAAACTACCCAAGAACAAAACCCCCGGACCAGATGGATTCACCTCTGAATTCTAGCAGACATAGAGAGAAGAAATAACACCCATTCTCCTTAAAGTTTTTCAGAAAATAGAAGAAGAGGGAATGCTTCCAAACTCATTCTATGAAGCTAGGATCACTCTAATACTAAAACCGGGAAAAGACCTCACCAAAAAAGAAAATTACAGACCAATATCCCTGATGAATGTAGATGCAAAAATACTCAACAAAATATTAGCAAACCGAATTCAAAAATACATCAAGAGGATCATACACCATGATCAAGTGGGATTCATCTCAGGGATGCAAGGATGGTATAACATTTGAAAATCCATCAACATCATCCACCACATCAACAAAAAGAAGAAAAAAACCCACGTGATCATCTCCATAGATGCTGAAAAAGCATTTGACAAAATTCAGCATCCATTCATGATTAAAATACTCAACAAAATGGGTATAGAGGGCAAGTACCTCAACATCATAAAGGTTATATATGACAAAGCTACAGCTAACATCATACTTAACAGTGAGAAGCTGAAAGCTTTTCATCTAAGATCGGGAACAAGACAGGGATGCCCACTCTCTCGACTGTTATTCAACATAGTACTGGAGGTCCTAGCCATGCCAATCAGACAAAATAGAGACATACAAGGCATCCAGATTGGCAAACAAGAAGTCAGATTGTCACTATTTGCAGATGACATGATATTGTACATAAAAAACCCTAAAGACTACACTCCAAAACTACTAGAAATAATACCTGAATTCAGCAAAGTTACAGGATACAAAATTAACACACAGAAATCTGTTGCTTCCCTATACACTAACAATGAACTAAAAACAGAAAAAGAAGCCAGGAAAACAATTCCATTCACAATTGCATCAAAAAGAATAAAATACCAAGGCATAAACCTAATGAAGGAAGTGAAAGACCTGTACTCTGAAAACTACAAGACACTCCTAAGAGAAATTAAAGAGGACACTAACAAATGGAAATGCATCCCATGCTCTTGGCTAGGAAGAATAAATATTGTCAAAATGGCTATACTACCTAAAGCAATCTACAGATTCAATGCAATCCCTATCAAACTACCAACAGCTTTCTTCAATGAACTGGAACAAATAATTCTAAAATTCATATGGAACCACAAAAGACCCCGAATAGCCAAAGCAATCCTGAGAAGGAGGAATAAAACAGGGGGAATTATGCTCCCTGACTTCAAGCTCTACTACAAAGCCACAGTAATCAAGACAATTTGGTATTGGCACAAAAACAGACTCACAGACCAGTGGAACAGAATAGAAAATCCAAACATTAACCCAAACATATAGAGTCAATTAATATTTGATAAAAGTGCCTTGGATATACAATGGGGAGATGACAGCCTCTTCAGCAGCTGGTGTTGGAAAAACTGGACAGCTACATGTAAGAGAATGAAACTGGACTACTGTCTAGCCCCATACACAAAGGTAAACTCAAGGTGGATCAAAGACCTGAATGTAAGTCATGAAACCATAAAACTCTCAGAAAAAAACATAGGCAAAAATCTCTTGGACATAAACATGAGTGACTTCTTCATGAACATATCTCCCCGGGCAAGGGAAACAAAAGCAAAAATGAACAAGTGGGACTATACCAAGCTGAAAAGCTTCTGTACAGCAAAGGACACCGTCAGTAGAACAAAAAGACATCCTACAGTATGGGAGAATATATTCATAAATGACGTATCCGATAAGGGGTTGACATCCAAAATATATAAAGAACTCATGTACCTCAATAAACAAAAAGCAAATAATCCAATTAAGAAATGAGCAGAGAACATGAATAGACACTTCTCCAAAGAAGAAATTCAGATGGCCAACAGGCACATGAAAAGATGCTCCACATTGGTTATCATCAGAGAAATGCAGATTAAAACCACAATGAGATATCACCTCACACCAGTGAGGATGGCCAATATCCAAAACACAAACAACAACAAATGTTGGCGAAGATGTGGAGAAAAGGGAACCCTCCTACACTGCTGGTGGGAATGCAAATTAGTTCAACCATTGTGGAAAGCAGTACGGAGGTTCCTCAAAAAACTCAAAATAGAAATACTATTTGACCCTGAAATCCTACTCCTAGGAATTTACCCTAAGAATGCAGCAGCCCAGTTTGAAAAAGACAGATGCACCCCTATGTTTATCATAGCAGTATTTACAATAGCCAAGAAATCGAAGCAACCTAAGGGTCCATCAGTAGATGAATGGATAAAGAAGAGGTGGTACATATACACAATGGAATATTATTCAGCCATAAGAAGAAAACAAATCCTACCATTTACAACAATATGGATGGAGTTAGAGGGTATTATGCTCAGTGAAATAAGCCAAGCCGAAAAAGGGAAGTATCAAATGATTTCACTCATATGTGGTGCATAAGAACAAAGAAAAAAACTGAAGGAACAAAACAGCAGCAGACTCACAGAACCCAAGAACGGACTAATAGTTACCAAAGGGAAAGGGACTGGGGAAGATGGGTGGGAAGGGAGGGACAATGGGGAAAAAGGGCCATTATGATTAGCAGGTGTAATGTTGGGCATCATGGGGACGTCTGTGCAACTCAGAGAAGACAAGTAGTGATTCTATAGCATCTCACTACGCTGATGGACAGTGATTGTAAAGGGGTTGGTGGGGGGGACCTGATGAAGGGGGTCGTTTAATAACTATAATATTACACATGTAATTGTAGATTAATAATACCAAAATAAATTATTAAAAAATAAATAAATAATAAAAAATAAAAACACACAAAAAATTTTACAAGACTCATTTTTTTTTTATCTCAGGAAAGCAGCATGTGCTGATTAAGATAGTTAATCAGAAGGTATAGCAAAGAAGAAATTTTTCTTTCTTGACACAAACCCTGTGACTATCAAAAAAGGGAATTGCTCCAACAGAAAATACTATGACAGCTCTCACTGGTGTTATGTCTGAGCAGCCTGCAAATCCCACCCCAGAGTCTCCCTGGGATTCACTCCCCATGCATTTGCGGAGCTGCAGATGCTCTTACTTTTCTGATGCAGATACCTTTAAACAGTCGAAATTACCCAAAGTTTCCGAACAAGTTTTTCAAAATTTCCTACGGATGTCTTCTTAGTGCAATGAATCTAGAAAGAGCACATGGTTAACTCACACACAACTTTGTAATCCATTTTGGACACAGGTTGTACTCATTTGTCCAAGGAGACAAAGTATGGGATTAACTCTACATGGGAAAAAGGCAAAATTCACACTTGCTTGGCCGTAATGATTTTATTCTGTTTTAGGATTTTGTGCTATGCATGCTTTGGTTTTCCATAGGTTTCTGATGGACTGCCATAGAGATGATCTACCAGAGATGTTTTCCTTACTTTGAGTTTCCTTTGAATTAATGGGAGAATTGACATATTCCACTAGAAACCCTACATTATACGCATAGGCACAACTACTAATTTTTCCTCTGCAGAAATTCAAACTAATATTTTCAACACATGAAAGGAGGCGCTTGGGGGCTTAAATGTTTTTAAGACAAAATTTCTGTACTTAAACAAACAATCTCTCATTTTCCTCTTCCATCACTAGTTTGCCTTCATCTCCTAACATAAATAGAAGAGTTAATGCTAGAAGACAAGAATCTTGTTTAATGAAATCATAAAAGAGATACAAAAGGAAAATATAGAAAGACCAATGTTTTATCCTTCTTCATGAACTTCATTCTATTTATTCTATTTATTTCATTCTGCCAAAGCAAGCAATCCAAATTCCCACCACTGTTCCCAACATGCCTAGGCTGTGTAGAAGAAAAGAGAAGTCAGACAGACCTGTATTGAATTTCCAACTCTGCATTTGATAAACTATATGATCTTGAATGAGTTATTTAATTTCTGTAAATTTTGATTTCATCCTCTGGAAAAATAGGAATAATACCTATTTCATAGAGTTGTAATGAGAATAAAAATAACATTGTAAACTGCTTGACCCTTGGTGGGCATTCAGGAAATGACAATGCTTACTGTATCATTATATTTGCAAAATAGCAGGGCATAGCAAGCACGAAGAGTTCAACCTTTTTGAAGTCAACATGGCCTGGATTCAAATTCAGACTGCTCCACTGGCTATGTGAAAAACCACTGACAAGTTTACTCAGCATAACACTTAATTTCCTAATTTTTATAGGGACATAAGTCTTTGGGGAAATTCTTGGCCCCTGGCCCCTGGCTCGGTGGACAGTTGTCACTCAGTAAGTGGTAGTAATGGTAATGGTGGAGTTATTACTAGCAGTACTCATAGTGAGTCTGTAGAAATCCTTGATAAAATTCTTATAATTTAGTTTTCCTTATGTAATATTTTATCCCTGTTCCAGATAAAAATACAAGATCTTTCTGAGAAAGTCTAGTGAAACCACATTTCTCTTCTGACACCTGCTCAATCCCAAACACATATATGCCTCCAAGAGAAAACTCAAAATTGTCATTGTGACTTTCTCTAGGGACCCCTTCCCACCCAGGCCTAGGGGATGATCTTTCCTAGGTGGGGAGGCCTTGCCTGCACTAGAGACTCCCAGAGTGAGAGAGAGGAAACGATCCACTCTCTCCTCCTTTGCCTCCTTGACTTTACTCCATGTTTCCTTGAGCTCCTGGGGATTATCATCAAGTGTATGGAGAAAACCTGGAAAGAACCTGAACACTTTCAATTTGAAAGGTAAGACTGAAATAAAGAAGGAGGACTCCTGGCTCGCAGGCAGATGACTGCCTCAGTCACCTTCTCACCCCCTGACAACCTAAACCACCTGTTCCAAGTATGCGAAGCTGTGGCACTGCCCTTTCAGCATCCTGCAAGATTGTGGGGAGGGCAGTTTGCTATACAGAGTAATCTCACTGGGCCACTAAACTTATATTCTACTGCTTACCCACAATCATTATGACCCAGCAAAGCAGACATAAAGTAAATCTTCTCTTCAGAGGAAATGGGTAAAAAAGAGGAAAAGCAAGAATCATTTTTCCGGCTGATACAATTCTTAGTGTTTCTTCTAATGTTGACATTTGTAATTCAATTGACCAAATTTGCTTTTTCTCTTGCTTTTATTTGAGGAGAAATGAAAGCACTCCTTTTTTGTTTATATGCTACCAATAAAACTGATGATTAAAAAAAGAAAATCCATTCAATCAATGTATCTCCTTATGTACAAACTTTAATTAAGCAACTGGCTTGATTGATTTTCCCTCTAGCACCCCAAATTAATTATATTAATTTCAGACAGTCTCATTCTCAAACTTCAGTCAGAGGACATTTGCAGGTCTGGCTGCAGAGCAATCACCTGGGGAGCTTCACAGTAAATACAGGCTCTTGGGCCCCAGTCCTGAGACTTCAGATTCAGAAGCTCCTGGCCCAGGAATCTGTACTTCAACAAAGATCTCAATTATCAGCGGCAGTCTGGAAGTGGTCCTATATAACCCCAAAACTGCAATTCAAATGAAAAAATAGAGATTTTTTTTTCACTTTCTTAGGATCTATTATTCTGATTGCCTTCATGATTTATCAGCCAGATTACATGATCAAACCTTATACTATAAGTAAGCATATGTAACGATGGTGTAACTTCAGAGCACTGGCTTCCAAGCCCGTGGGACAGGTTGGAGGTATGGAGGGAAAGCCCTTTGGGGGTTATTCTCTTTCCCTCCTTTCTCATCTGTTATGATCATTGATGTCTTTGTCTCCCAATATGGTAAATAAGTAAATGCATGGATGAACAATGACACTGCATTCTAGACAGGAGCAGGGATCCTGAGAAGAAGCTAGATTGGAGTGCCCTTGTGGGCTATTCTGAAACTCTGAAAACTCTGGCTTCAGATGCGAAGATCGCTGTGGTGTTGACTGAGCTACCTGCAAGATGTGAAGGGACCTTGTCATAACTACCAGACATTATTGACCAAGGAAGTTGCACCCATAATTCCTGTTGATGTCAGTCATTTTACTGGCTCCATAGTCGAAGGCTTCAGTCCCTAAATCCAGCCCAGCTTTTTAGCCAATCCTTGGTATTAGTCAGAAAGTGAGTGTGAGAGAAATGGATCAGTGTGAACCTTTTTTCCAACATTGGAGTAGATGGGGCAAGACTTAAAGTACATGCCCATCTCAAAAAAGTCATTTTACTTCACACAGGGCAACATCTACCTTGTAGGAATTGTCTGGGAGAACAGGCCTATGGGCTCCTAAAATGCAGGCATGCCTCAATTTCTAAAGTTTTAGAAAAATTGTTTTTATGTAAGAATGTCAGCAATCTGGAAAAAGATTTTTTTAAAGGCAGTCTGGTGTGTTAAAATGTCCCCAAATGGGACAAATGTGGTATTTTTCCAATGTTGTCACTTGGAAAAGTAATAGCTACAAATATTTAAAAGCATCTAAAGCAGCCCTGAGCCACCATCACAGGATACTAGTGGAAATCTTTGCAGCTAGGATTCTTGAGCAGTAGAAAGGTTCACAGAGCAACTAGCAAACAGATAGGAGGTGGCCAAAAGGTGTAACGATCATTTATGAGAGAAAAAGAGCTTTGGTTGCTCTGGTACAAATAGTCACAAAGCAGAAATGCCTTCATTAAAACTGTATGAAGGATATAAATACAAATTTACCTTTGTGTGTTCCATTATGCTTGTTACAGGGCTCACAACATGAACTCCTCTTTATCTGCCATTTATTTGGTATGGCTGTTGATGCCCAATCCACTTAGAATGATCTATATTGATAAATGGATGGCATATGGCACCCACTGAGTATCTTCTCAGTCCCTCCCCTTTAGAACTCTCCATCCATCTTTATTTATACTGTATATTCTCTACTTTCAAACCATAACTGACTAGATCATAGCTAGACATCTAACCCAAGCTGCATTAATCTCATTCCATCTCTTCAGAATTTGGCATTACTTAAACTAGCTTAGAATTTACACATGGAACAGTTCACAATATGCATTTGAACAGGGTGCTGGAGGAGGGCTGTATTGGATTTGCTTCATTTCTTTCAATGGCAAAGGAATTGAGAATTAAAACATAACAAAATGAAGAGAGTTCAGGAACAAACATGATTTGGAACAAACTGTTCTCCTCCCACCCACTGATACTTTAGGGAGAGTAATGAAACACCCCCATATCACACATGTCAGTTTTACTAATGATCAGGATGGTAATTTTTTTTCTTACAAAAAATGGCAAAATGGTTTATTGTTAAATGTATTCGTAATCTATCTTCATGTTAAAAAAGAATGCAAATGCAGGCAGAATCACATTTTACTATTTGTTCTGCCTCTAATGACTAAAACTGCAAATCACTAAATCATCAGCCAGCTGACACCTCCTCACTGGAGACGTTTGTGTAAAGACAAGGCCAAGGGCCCACTGTGAGTTACTAGTGTCCTGCTCCAAACTCCTGTCTGTAGAGTCCAGGGATGAATAACACGTTCCGAGAAATTCTTTACCTCCTCTGTCCTCCCCTGACTTCAACCTCTTTCTTCTATATTTAGTGCTGATACCAAATCAGTCAATCAATTAATGAAACAAACCTCAGAAAATAAACTCAATGAAAAGAATTAAAAGACCAGAATTGGTCTCTAATAACATGCATTCCATGGTCTTTCATCTGGGTACTACTTGGCATCATATCACAGTGCCTCTCAAGCTTTAATGTGCACACAAATCTCCTGAGGGTCTTGTTATCATTCAGATTCTGATTTCATTTGTCTTCAGTGTGGTCAAGACCAGTCTGCATTTCCAACAAGCACCCAAGTGATGCCAATGGTCCTCACTTCAGGTATCAAGTTTCTAAGGTCCAATGAGAAGACAGCGTCTAATACCTCTTTTCAGGTTAGAAAATGCTCCAGACTGTATGGGGAAAAGAGGGAGTGACAGGGGTCCTTAAAAGAAAGAATCTCAAGTGGTCTTCAAAGAGAACCCACAAGAGGGACACAGGAGAGTCAACTTCTGAATGCTGTGGCTGCATAGCATTCTGGATTTTGATAAATAACTCCAATTCAAAAGTGAAGTAAAAGGAAGAAGGAGGTTTGATTCCTTTGTGGTCATCCCTACATAGGATTTCTCATCAGAATAGTTAATGGAAATTTTTTAAGGAGATAAATTCACATGACCAACAAAACCACTGAAAACCATCTAAGTGTGGGGACTGAGCCCAGGAGGGGATTCCAATACTTCCTCCTGGATAAGAACCCCTGAATAGTAGCTGTAGTGTGCCCCTAACAAATATGCATCCAGTTTCATATAATGAGGCTTTAGTCATATCAAAGCCCATGTTAGCACTTCTTTAGTGCTGGGGCTGATAGTAATTTCATTGCATAAGAAAATCTCTTTTAATAGTTATGCTCCTACCAATATACTTTCATACATTATTGAAATATAATACTTTATATTCATAATGGTAGGTACACAAACTATAATTTAACATGTTTTTTTAAAAATGATAAATGATTAATTGTAACTGATCTACAGAACAGGATTTATTTCTAGGTCCTTTATATTTGAGCAGTTCTCAGTTGTCTACTTAGTTCTTGTTTATTTATTTCTATGTATATTACCAAATTTAATCCTGAACAACATGATAATTAGGTACTATTATTTTCTCCTTTACAGATGAGGAATTTCAGACACATAAGTATTTGCCCCCAAGTCACAAAATGAGTAAGTGACAAAGCCAGGATTTAAAAAAGGGTTTTCAGATACTTATTCTCAACCTCTATGATATGTTGCTAGTTTTTAAATTAGTGTAAGAATTTTAAATAAATTAATCTGTCATTCAAATATTACTGAAAAATTTCTCTCTTTTTAAAAAAAGTAAATGCTTTATTTAATTTCCTGTCTTAATTAGAATAAAATTTGATTAACCCTCTTTGTCCTAGCATTATATTTTGCATCCTCTGGTCTCCATGCAAAGCCCAGATTGAGAGTTGAGTAGCAGAAGGAGATGAAACCAGAATAAAATAAATAGAAACCATTTCACGGGTAACAGTGTTCTTGTATTCCCTTTTAGAAGAGATTTTAAAAGGGTTATTTTATCGCCATCTGTGAGAAATTGTTTCAATTACAGAAAAAATTTGAAAATAATTTATGGAGGAAATTTTACACTAAACTGTGAAAAAGGTTCTTTTTAACAGGAGGATGTGGAAACTGGTAGAACAAGTCACCTCTTTCCTGTGAAGTAAACTTAATGTCACTGAAGGAATCTGAGGCTCCAAATGATCTGTGGGGAAAGAGGAAAATATACTCACATTTAACTCATGGCCCCAGAGATTTTACCTCTTAAAAATGTATTCACGTAGTTAAAAAATTCTTTAGCATTTGCATGCCAGTCCTCTTAGCTCGACAGCTGCCTCTCGACTCTTCTTCTCTATGGAGACAATGTTTATTTCTACCAGAAGACTCTAAATCATAAGTTGTTTGACACTTCTAGTTCATCTTCTATAGCTGAAAAGGTTAATTTAATGCTTTCTCCACTGCAGATTAGAAATGGTAGTGAAAGCAGCACCTTCATATAAAGAAAAGGATCCAGAACTTGACATTCCATTCACTTGGATTCCTAGGCCATCACAAAGCTTGCCCTCATAAGCCAATTCTGAACATCTGCCTCATGTTGAAATGTGTGCCTCATCACCCATGTGGTACACAGCAGTCCAAATTCCCTTCCAGATTCAAAACTCACCCGCCAGCTGCTGAGAGGGGTAGAGGACGAGGGCTCACACCTAAGCTGGAAATTCATTCATCAGGTTTTTCAAGTTTCCACTATGTCAGGCTTAGTATTAATTGCTGGGGATATGATGGTAAGTAAGACAGATGTGATACCTGACTACACATAGATTACATTCTGGTCGCATTATAAAAATAGCAGATGTTTACCATAAATTGTAGTATGTGTTACAACAGGTGAAATCCAAGGAGGGAGGATGGAATCCATTATTGTGGGATTAGGGAAGGGGCTCTGAAGGCAATGATCTCTTGCTGAGTACTAAAAGGTAGACAGGATGGCCTAGGTGTAGGCAGCAGGTAGAGAAAACACTGAATTTTGAGACCTTGAAAGTAGAGATAGCATATGAGTCACTGAAGTTTCAATGTTGCTGGAATTGAGCGTACACCAGGTAGGAGCGGCAGGCTGGAGAGCCCTAAGAAAGTGTTCTACTGAAGGATTGTTTTTAAACAATGTTAACAGCTTCACTGAGATATAACAGATACATAACATACTATATACTTAACATATCGAATTTGATAAATTTTAATACACACACACACACCCTCATCACAATCAAGGCATCGAACATATCTGTCATATCCAAACATCTCCTCAGGCCCCTTGGTAAACCCTTTCGCCCAGAATCCCCAGTCTTAGGGTTAAAACTGGTATTTTCTGTCACTATATAGTACGTTTTCTAGAATATTATATACATGAAATCACACAGAATATTTTATTTTTGTCTTCTTCCACACAGCATAATCATTTTGCAATTGATTTATGTTGCTCATGTGGCAATATTTCATTCCCTTTATTGTTGAGTGGTATTCCAAGATATGGATGTAGCAAAGTTTGTTTATCCACTCACTGTAAATGGACATTTCAGTTCTTAGCTATGACAAACAAAGCTGCTATGGACATTCATGTACAAGTATTTGTGGGGACATATGCTTTCTTTTCTCTTAGGTAAATATCTAGGAATGGAATGGTTGGGCCACATGGAATGTCTACATTTAACTTTGTACAAAACCACCAAAATGTTTTTCAACAGTTGCACCTTTATGCCTCACGAAAGCAGCTCTTTCAAATCCTTGCCAACACTTGGTATGGTTGGACTTTTTAATTTTAGCACTTCTAACAGTTGTGTAGTGGTATTTGACTCTGGTTCCCATTTGCACTTCCTTAGATATTTCATGTGCTTTTATTTAAGTTTTTGTATTTTTCACTGGTTATAAGCAATTTGTTTATGATGGGTCTTGGTGTAGTTTTCTTAATGTGTCACATACTTGGCATTTATTGAGGTTTTTGGATCTGTAGGTTAATAGTTTTGTTCAAATTTGGAGAAGTTTTTTGTGATTATTTCTTCAAGTATGTTTTCTGTCCCACTCCCTCTGTCTCCTCTCATTCAGAGTTCAATTGCTCATCTATTTGATCACTTGAAGTTAGCTCACAGCCCTGTGATGTTCTGTTCACTCTTTCTGATTGTCTTGTTTCTCTGTGTTTCATTTTGGATAGTTTCTATTGCTTTGTTTTCAGGTTCATTACATTTCTTCTGCAACATATATTTTGCTGTTCATCCCATCTAGTATATTTTTCATCTCTGACGTTATAGTTTTCACCTCTAGAAGTTCTATTTGGGTCTTTTTACATCTTTCATGTCTATACTTTACATATTTAACCTTCCCTCTAGCTTCTCAGACATATAGAATGCTGTTATAATTACCTTTCTAATGTCTTTATTAATTTTAATGTTTGTGTCAGTTCTGGTTCTATTTCAGTTGACTGATTTTTCTCCTCATATGCATCACATTTGCTGCCTTCTTTACAGGCTTGACAATTTTTTATTGTATGCCAGGAATTGTGAATTTGATCTTTTTGGGTACAGAATATTTTATATCCCTATAAATACTCTTGAACTTTGTTTGGGGATGTGTTAAATTACAGTTTTGTTCTTGCTTTATCATTTGTTAGGCCAGCCTAGAGCAGTGTTTGGTCTAGATGTAATTATTCACCATTACTGAGGAAGTACCTTCTGATTATTTTTCCCAGTGCTCCACTAATTATGAGTTTTTCCGTCTGGCTGGTAGGAAAAAGGCACTCTTCCTGGCCCCAGGTGAGCTCCAACTACTGTTCCCTCTGATCCTTTCAAGTTCTTTACCTAGCCTCAGGCAGTTTCTCTATAAGCATGAGCTGATCAGTAGCCAGCTGACACTTGAGAGGGAAAGTACATGTCTCTGGAGTTCTGTCTCTGCGCTCTCTACCCTCTGGTATCTGGCCTTTGTACTCTAGCCACTGTGGTGTAACCCAGACTCTTAACTCTGTCTCCTTAACACAGGGAGTCAGCTGCACTGCACTTAGGTTCCCACTTCCTACACTGAAACATGGCAACACTTTCAAGGTAGTAAGCTTGTATTATAATTGTAGAGCTCACCTCATTTGTTTCCCATCTTTTAGAGATCACACCTTTTTTTGTCTGATGTTCAACTGTCTTAAAAAGTATTGTTTCACATATCTTTCCTATTTTTTTAATGTTATTTCAGGCAGGAGGATAAATTTGCTGCCTATTTCTCCAACCTGGCTGGAAATGAGATTAAAACAGAATGATGTGATGGATATGGAGAAATACCCACTGCACAGGATGGAGAATATTGGATAAGAGCAGCCTAAAGGCAGGCAGAGACATGAAGAAGCTTTGCCACTGGTTAGGTGAGATATCCAAGTGTGTAGTGAATTGTATCATCCTGATTTGCCAATTATTGTCAGAAAGGAATCATGATAGTCACCACTGTGTAGAGAAGAGAGAACAGTGTGTGTGTGTTTGTGTAAAGACTGATAGGTAGTACATAAAAATACAAAGAAAGGACTCCACTTCCCAGCTCATCTCCAGCGCAACATGGTGTAAGGAACCTTGTAGTTTAACCTCTATGTTGCAAACATATATCAGAGCATTATTCTGCATGTTATTATTATATTTGCTCCCTCATCTGCTTGCTAACATATGTCTCAGAGTCACCTTCCCCATATCAATTAAAAAAAAATGAACATTCAAAGAATGTTGGGATAGATGTTTAGAGAAGGAGTTTTTTATTCTCCAAGGATTAGATCAGATGGGTTTGGGAAATGGGCTGTATAGAATATGTGTATGTGGAGGAGGTGGGGAGAATTGTATGTATGTTGTTGTGTGTGATTCAGCCTGAGGAAGAAGCAGAGAAACAACCAAATTCCCAGGAGGGGGCTTAAGAATCAAAATCTTCTCTTGCCCTTACCAAGGAGTAAGTGTGAAGGAATTAATACTTAAGCTGTCATGGGACATGAAGCTCCACTGAACCATCTCCTATGGACAATATGCCAAACAACTGTCACTTTTGAGATCCCTGAATGGAGGAGGGTAGGAAATGTGGGCAACTTCTGTGGAAATGCAGTTGTAAAGAAAACACTCTGTTCCATATCAAAGCTGGAATTTACTAGAACCAGCTGGGCCTTCGTCCACAAGCCACACTAACTATCTGTTTCTCCTCTCTTGGTGATACTCTTTCTCTCTCCAAGACATGTCATAGCTTTCCTGACTTGTCTTATTGTCTTTGCTGTCAAAAAATTGTTCACAGGAAGGAAAATAAATGATTGATGATGCAGCTATCGTAACTAGACTACTACAGAAATACAGAAGAATAACTAATGAAAAAAATGAGGATCATCATTAAAAGACAGAATTAGGAAAACATAACAACCATAACTTTCTTTCTGTAGTTATCATAATTTACATTTGCTATTCCTTGGAAACAGATTCTGAGTTCTACATTCCTTGGTCTATGCCATCTTTCCACTGTAGTACAAGGTCTCATGTAAAAGTTCTCAGTAAATACTGACTGACAGGCACTATGGAGTAACTGAAGAGAGGCGATTAAAATCTCTAAGCTCTGCTTTCCCTTCTAAAAAATTAGTCTTTTAGCTACTTGAATCCACTGTGTATTGAGAAACCTAATATATGCACAGTACCTTAAAACATGAAACCTCGGTCCCACATTCTGAAAAAACACTGCAGAAATCCTGTCTTATCAGCCTTCACCCCATTCCCTGCCCTAGAAGGCAGGGCTTTTAATATTATTAAAGCTCACATGGTTAGAGAAAGGGGAAGCTACTTAAAACTGTGACATCAGGCTGGTAGGAGTTTGTACACTCCACTGGCAGATTCTTCACCCAAGAATGTATACGTATATATAGATGTGTGTGTGTGTGTGTGTGTGTGTGTGTGTGTCCCATTGGGTGTAAGGATAGAACCAAAGCCAGTCAAAGCATTTTGGCCGTTTATCATCAATGCCATTTTCATAGCTCACAGCACCTCTGGTAAGTCTGTAAGACCCAGCAACACCCATCCTGGCCCAGCACCCTCAGGGCCCTTGTCCAGTCTGTCCATATGCTCTCCACTGGGTCTGACCAGTGAGGCACCCATTCCAGCAGTCCGATGTACAGCAGCCCCAAGGATAACACTTATCATGGCCTTCTGAGGTTAAATTTTGCAGGTGGGATGCCCGGTAGATTGTTGTCTAAAGTTAACTTCTGAATCTTTCGGAGGAACAGTGGAAGATAACATCATTACTCTATTTTAGGCATTGCATTAAGCACTTCACAAACATTACTTATTTCAACAAAAACTGAGTCAGGTAGCTCAGAGAAATTGAAACTTGAAGTTATCAATATGTCCAGCATCATAAACCTACTAAGACCAGAGTCTGGAGACTGAGTCTTTGACCTCTGTGCCTCCTCACAACTGGCAGGAATTCCTATCTAGGAAAACACACTTTTGGTTGCGATTCTACATTCCAGCCCATTTCCATGCAAATCTCCTCACCTCCAGGTCAAACTTCTATTCAACTGAATAGTAATTATCCTCACTAAGTATTAGACATTTCTCTTTTTTTAAGTTGGTGCTCTTTCCTCTATTAAATTAGAAATTCAAGAAAAAATTGTAGGGTAAAGACTAGGATGAGACCAGATGTCAAATTAATAACTTCTTTAACAATTCAGAAAACTATAAAGGTCTGGTCAATTTAGTTTAAGAACCATAGGTGAGTGCCTATCTTCAGCAGGCACTATGCTGGACATGAGTTGCAAAAATGCCTTTCCTTTTGGAAATCAGTTATCGTGTCTAAGAGTTCTTTTACATCATAAAATACAGAACCAGACACCACAAATTTTCTAGTATTTTGTTATAGGTTAATAATTGACAATCTCAATTAACTAACTTCACTGAGTTAAACCATTTTCAACAATTCCTTTACAGAAAGTGATTCTGAAAATAAGCAGTTTTCCACAGCATCAGAGAGCAATTTTGCTAGGAAGTATCCATTACCATTAATGGAATATATATAACTCAATTTTACTGCTGTTAAAAGGTCATCCGAAAGGTCTTAGTAATGGTATTTTCCTTCAAAGAAATTGTTTTTGTCAAAAATAACAAGTTACAGAACTAAAAAATGATCTCCTCCTTTAATCTGTATTCATTGTTTTTAATCTCCTTTAACTGTAGAGATTAACAAGTGAGATAATTAAAGGCATAGACTCCCTTTCAAGAAGGGATATTTTCCACTTAAGTATCTTCTAATCAACTATTGGTAGTAAGTGGGGTTCTTTTTGAAGAACAGAAGGCAACCCCACTGAAGCTTCACCATGAACTCTTTCAGTGACAATTGACCTCCAGTGGTGGTTTGTCAACCAAACTGTGGCATAATGAGAGTAACAGCATATGGAATCTGCCAGTTCTCTGTTAGGAAGTCATCTGTTAGCCACCCCTAAGCATCCCTACCCTCTGTGTCAGTCAGATTGACTCCTGATGTCTCAAGTTGTAGTTGCCTTTTTGGGTTAATTCAGATTCAGCATAGGTATCTTTGTTCTTTTTTGAAACTATTTGGGTAAAGAGGCCAGGATAATGAGTAAGGGACAAAGTAAACATAGAGCAACCTTCAGTGACAATTTGATTTCCATTGCCAAACACACAGCCATAGACTTACTCTTAAAAAAGACAGGCTGGATTCTGGGAAGATGGCGGCATGAGCAGGGCAGCAGAAATCTCCTCCCAAAACCATACATATTTGTGAAAATACAACAAATAAAACTATTCCTAAAAAAGAGACCAGAAGATACAGTACAACAGCCAGGCTACAGCTACACCTGTGAGAACTCAGTGCCTCACGAAGCGGGTAAGATACAAAGCCACCACCCGGCAGGACCCTAGCACTCCCCCACCCCAGCGAACTGGCAGGAGGAAAAGATTCAGAGCAGGGAGGCAGTGGAAGCACAGGCCCGCCATATAACCAGTCCCAGTGATCTGGGCTGGGAGCACTGACACACATCGCGTGGTGTATTGAAGATTGGAGAAACAGAAGTGCGGGATCCGAAATGGAGACTACAAGCGGATCCCTCAGGTGGCTCCCCGGGACAAAAGAAAACCAGGCGCTTTTTGTTGTTGTTGTTATTGTTGTTGCTGTTGGTGGTGTTTTTTGTTTTTTGTGTTTTTGTTAAAGTCTTAAAGAGACAAGGGCCCAGCAGTGAAACAAAATCATCCCAGGGCACTCAGCCTAGCAGGCTGGGAGTCTTGGGGAATTTCGGACCCCTTGGCTGGCAGCCAGGCAAAGCAGGTGTGCCAAGACTTCCCAAAGAGATCAGCAGCCTGCCATTCACTCCCCCCGACCCCCCAACTATGGCCAGTGCCACAAAGGGCCCGGGATCCGCCACTACTGCGGAACAGCAGAGGAGCAGCCCCGCCCACAGCAACCTCACAGAATTTACTTTGGCAGGCACACAGCTAAGCAGGAAGGACCCCAGAACCCACCTCAAGGGCTGGAAAGCACCAAGGGGACCAGAAGGCACCCAGCGAGACTTCAAAACCATGCAGTGCTATAGGATAGGCTGAGGAAGACCCCGCACACAGGCAGCTCCGGAGATTATCCCAGAGACTGCCTTCCAGTGGGCCAGAAACCAGTTCAGGCCCCAGAGAAGGGCAAGGAGAACAACAAGCAGGAAGGGACTTTGTTCTCCCAGCTGACACACGTGGCACCTACCAGCGACCACTTACTTCTATCACCATGAAAAGACAGAGGGATATGGTAAAGACAAAGATTACCCCAACAACCCCAGAGAGAGGGCCTGATAGGATACACTTACACAATCTTCCTGAAAAAGAATTCAGAATAAAAGTCATAACCATGCTGATGGATCCACAGAAAAATATGCAAGAGCTAAGGGAGGAGGTGCGGAAAGACAATGCAAATATCAGACAAGCAATCAATGGGCTTAAGACCAGAATGGACGAGGTGCAAGAGACTGTTAATGGAATAGAAATCAGAGAATAGGAATACAGAGAAGCTGAGGCAGAGAGAGATAAAAGGATCTCTAAGAATGAAAGAATATTAAGAAAACGGTGTGACCAATCCAAACGGAACAATATTCGCATTATAGGACTACCAGAAGAAGAAGAGAGAGAAAAAGGGATAGAAAGTGTCTTTGAAGAAATAATTGCTCAAAACTACCCAAGCTAGGGAAGGAAATACTTTCTCAGTCCACGGAAGCCCACAGATCTCCCAACACAAGGGACCCATTCTATTACAACACCAAGACACATAATAGTTATAATGGCAAAGATCAAAGATAAGGACAGAGTATTAAAGGCAGCTAGAAAGAGAAAAAAAATCACCTACAAAGGAAGACCCATCAGACTATCATCAGACTTCACAACAGAAATCTTACAGGCCAGAAGAGAAAGGCATGATATAGTCAACGTAATGAAATAGAAGGCACTTGAACCAAGAACACTGTATCCAGCAAGATTATCACTTAAATTTGAGGGAGGGATCAAACAACTCACAGACAAGCAAAAGCTGACGGAATTTGCTTCCCACAAACCACCTCTACAGGATATCTTAAAGGGAATGCTCTAGATGGAAGCATGCCTAAGGCTAAAAAGATGTCACCAGAGAAAATAAAATCATAGCAAAGAAAGCAGACCATCCAAATACTAACTAAAGTCAACAGGTAAAATCAACTATCCACAAAAAAAGTTTAAGGAAATGTAAAAGAGTACAGAATAAAACACCTAGTACATAAAGAATAGAGAAGGAAGAAGAACAAGAGAGAGAAATAAAGAATCATCAGACTGTGTTTATAATAGCTTAACAAGAGAGTTAAGTTAGACTGTTAGATGGTAAAGAAGCTACCTTTGAACGTTTGGTAACCACGAATCTAAAGCCAGCAATGGCAATAAGTACATAACTATCAACAATCACCCTAAATGTAAATGGACTGAATGCACGAATCAAAAGACACAGAGTAATAGAATGGATAAGAAAGCAAGACCCATCTATATGCTGTTTACAAGAGACTCACCTCAAACCCAAAGATATACACAGACTAAAGGTTAAGGGATGGAAAAAGATATTTCATGCAAACAACAATGAGAAAAAAGCAGGTGTTGGAGTACTTCTATTGGACAAAATAGACTTCAAAACAAAGAGAGTAGCAAGAGATAAAGACGGACATTATATAATGGCAAAGGGGTCAGTCCAACAAGAGGATATAACCATTATAAGTATATATGCACCCAACACAGGAGCACTGACATATGTGAAACAAATACTAACAGAATTAAAGGAGGAAATAGAAAGCAATGCATTCATTTTAGAAGACTTCAACACACCACTCACTCTAAAGGACAGATCAACCAGACAGAAAATAAGTAAAGACACAGAGGCACTGAACAACATACTAGAACAGATGGACCTAACAGACATCTACAGAACTCTAGACCCAAAAGCAGCAGGATACACATTCTTCTCAAGTGCATACGGAACATTTTCTGGAATAGACCACATACGAGGCCACAAAAAGAACCTCAGTAAATTCAAATATATTGAAATTTTACCAACCAACTTCTCAGATCACAAAGGTATAAAACAAGAAATAAACTGTACAAAGAAAACAAAAAGGCTCATAAATACATGGAGGCTTAATAACATGCTCCTAAATAATTAATGGGTCAACGACCACATTAAAACAGAGATGAAACAATATATGGAGACAGATGACAACAACAACACAAAGCTGCAACTTCTGTGGGATGCAGCAAAGGCAGTTCTAAGAGGAAAGTATATTGCAATCCAGGTCTATATAAAGAAGGAAGGACAATCCCAAATGAATAGTCTAAGACACAATTATTGAAATTGGAAAAAGAAGAACAAATGAGGCCCAAAGTCACCAGGAGAGACATAATAAAGATTAGAGAAGAAATAAATAAAATTGAGAGAATAAAACAATAGAAAAAATCAATGAATCCACGAGCTGTTTTTTTGAACAAATAAACAAAATAGATAAACCCCTAGCCAGATTTATTAAGAGAAAAAGAGAATCTACACACATAAACAGAATCAGAAAGGAGAAAGGAAATACGGACCCCACAGAAATACAAAGAATTATAAGAGAATACTATGAAAATCTATATGCAAACAAGCTGGAAAACCTAGAAGAAATGGACAACTCCTTAGAAAAATACAACCTTCCAAGACTGACAAAGCAAGAAACAGAAAACCTAAACAGACCAATTACAAGCAAAGAAGTTGAATCGGTAATCAAAAAACTACCTAAGAACGAACCCCCCCAGGCCAGATGGATTCACCTCTGAATTTTACCAGACATATAGAGAAGAAATAATACCCATTCTCTTTAAAGTTTTCCAAAAAATAGAAGAGGAGGGAACACTTGCAAACTCATTCTATGAAGCCCGCATCACTCTAATACCAAAACCAGCCAAAGACCTCACCAAAAAAGAAAAAAAAAACCAATATACCTGACTAACATAGATGCAAAAATACTCAACAAATATTAGCAAACCAAATTCAAAAATACATCAAGAAGATCATATATGATGATCAAGTGGGATTCATCCCAGGGATGCAAGGATGGTACAACATTCGAAAATCCATCAACATCATCCACCACATCAACAAAAAGAAGAACAAAAACCACATGATCATCTCCATAGATGCTGAAAAAGGATTTGACAAAATTCAACATCCATTCATGATAAAAATTCTCAACAAAATGGGTATAGAGGGCAAGTCCTTAACATAATAAAGGCCATATATGACAAATCCACAGCCAACATCATACTTAACAACGAGAAGCTGAAAGCTTCTCATCTAATATCGGAAACAAGACAGGGATGCCCACTCTCTCCACTTTTATTCAACATAGTCCTGGAGGTCCTAGCCAGGCAATCAGACAAAACAAAGACATACGAGGCATCCAGATTGGTAAAGAAGAAGTCAAATTGTCACTATTTGCAGATGACATGATATTGCACATAAAAAACCCTAAAGACTCCACTCCAAAACTACTAGAACTAATATCTGAATTCAGCAAAGTTGCAGGATACAAAATTAACACACAGAAATCTGTTGCTTTCCTATACACTAATGATGAACTAACAGAAAGAGAAATCAGAAAAACAATTCCATTCACAATTGCATCAAAAAGAATAAAATACCTAGGAATAAACCTAACGAAGGAAGTGAAAGACCTGTACTCTGAAAACTACAAGACACTCCTAAGAGAAATTAAAGAGGACACTAACAAATGGAAATGCATCCCATGCTCTTGGCTAGGAAGAATCAATATTGTCAAAATGGCTATACTACCTAAAGCAATCTACAGATTCAATGCAATCCCTATCAAACTACCAAAAGCTTTCTTCAATGAACTGGAACAAATAATTCTAAAATTCATATGGAACCACAAAAGACCCCGAATAGCCAAAGCAATCCTGAGAAGGAGGAATAAAAGAGGAGGAATTACGTTCCCAGACTTCAAGCTCTACTACAAAGCTACAGTAATCAAGACAATTTGGTATTAGCACAAGAACAGACCTACAGACCAGTGGAACAGAATAGAAAATCTAGACATTCACCCAAACATATATGGTCAATTAGTATATGATAAAGGAGCCTTAGATATACAATGGGGAGATGACAACCTCTTCAGCAGCTGATGTTGGCAAAACTGGACAGCTACATGTAAGAGAATGAAACTGGACTGCTGTCTAGCCCCATACACAAAAGTAAACTCAAAATGGATCAAAGACCTGAATGTAAGTCATGAAAC
This sequence comes from Smutsia gigantea, assembly GCA_032199065.1. NCBI lineage: Eukaryota > Metazoa > Chordata > Mammalia > Pholidota > Manidae > Smutsia > Smutsia gigantea. The sequence goes on along the minus strand of JAVSCE010007381.1, from coordinate 11,940 downwards.
CATAAAACTCTTAGGAAAAAACATAGGCAACAATCTCTTTGACATAAACATGAGCGACTTCTTCATGAACATATCTCCTCGGGCAAGGAAGCAAAAGCAAAAATGAACAAGTGGGACTATATCAAGCTGAAAAGCTTCTGTACAGCAAAGGACACCATCAGTAGAACAAAAAGACATCCTACAGTATGGGAGAATATATTCATAAATGACATATCCGATAAGGGGTTGACACCCAAAATATATAAAGAACTCATGTACCTCAACAAACAAAAAGCAAATAATCCAATTAAGAAATGGGCAGAGAATATGAATAGACACTTCTCCAAAGAAGAAATTCAGAAGGCCAATAGGCAGATGAAAAGATGCTCCACATCGCTAATCATCAGAGAAATGCCAATTAAAACTACAACAAGATATCACCTCACACCAGTAAGGATGGCCAACGTCCAAAACACAAACAACAACAAATGTTGGCGAGGATGTGGAGAAAGAGGAACCCTCCTATACTGTTGGTGGGAATGCAAATTAGTTCTACGATTGTGGAAAGCAGTATGGAAGTTCCTCAAAAATCTCAAAATAGAAATACCATTTGACCCAGGAATTCCACTCCTAGGAATTTACCCTAAGAATGCATCAGCCCAATTTGAAAAAGACAGATGCACCCCAATGTTTATCGCAGCAGTATTTACAATAGCCAAGAAATGGAAGCAACCTAAGTGTCCATCAGTAGATGAATGGATAAAGAAGAGGTGGTACATATACACAATGGAATATTATTCAGCCATAAGAAGAAATCAAATCCTACCATTTGCAACAACATGGATGGAGCTAGAGGGTATTATGCTCAGTGAAATAAGCCAAGCAGAAAAAGAGAAGTATCAAATGATTTCACTCATATGTGGAGCATAAGAACAAAGAAAAAAACTGAAAAAAAACCCAGCATCAGACTCAAGAATGGACTAACAGTTACCAAAGGGAAAGGGACTGGGGAGGATGGGTGGGAAGGGAGGGACAACAGGGAAAAAGGGGCATTGCGATTAGCAATTATAATGTTGGGGGGGCATGGGGAAGGCTGTACAACTCAGAGAAGACAAGTAGTGATTCTATAGCATCTCACTACGCTGATGGACAGTGACTCTAATGGGGTAAGTTGGGGGGACCTCATGAAGGGGGGAGCTGAGTAACCATAATGTTTCACATGTAACTAGATTAATGAGACCAAAATAAAATAAAAAAATAAATAAAATTAAATATAAAAATAAAAAGACAGGCTGATCTTCACTGCACCTCCCTTAGGAAAATGACCACCTGACACATGTTGGAGAAGTGATAAATCTCCAAAGTCTTAAAAATAACAAATCAGGATTTTCTTTTGTTAAAGCCTGGCTTTTCCTCCTATTGGAGGTACACTGAAAACCAGTACCATGGTGTGCAGGGTTATTAACCAAGTGAATCTAACTGCCAGAAGTTGAAATCACACCTCACTGTCTGCAACCAGCAGGATTTCCCTGGCACCCTGTGACTGTTTTAAGTGTAGACAGAATGGAGTTGCACAGCCAGCTTCTCCATATGGGGTAAGGAAAGGCCTGTGCAGAGGTAGAGTGCATAATGTCAGTGCTTTAGGAAATGAGCTCTAGCTCTAGTTCTGTTGTATCAACGTCTAATTTACATGTAGAATCAAACACCTATGAATGAATTAGATGCCTACAGAACAAAAACACTGGAGATTAATGAGCAATATCAATGATTAAGAACTCCAAAGTATTCTGAGGGGCAGATTATAAGTTTGTGATTTGGGGAGGGAAATAAATTCATATGATGTATGATAATAAAATGCAGTAGGTATTTATTGTGGTACTCAGTTTTGCTGTACACAATTCAACCCCTAAGTGCAGTTAACATGTTTCTTTCTCACATCTCTACAGGTAGACTGGAGTATCTCTGGTTCTAGCTACAGTCCACGGTGAGCCCAGACTGGAGGCGTACAGTTATCTGAGGCATCTCCTGGCAGAGGTCAGAAGCTCCTAGATGGGCGGTATGAATGAGAGATGCCTCTTGAGGCTTTGTCTTGTGACTGGCACACCATCACTTCTTTCCACATTCCTCTGGCCACAGCAAGTTCCCTGGCTAAACCCAGCTCCAAGAGGTTGGGGACGTTTGCCCCGCCATAGAGATGGGAAAAGAGAATGCCTATTTGCTGAACAATGAGCTAATCTGACACATTTTCCCCTCCCCCCTTCATGAATTAGAAAATACCAGCACTTAGAAAGACAAAAATAAAAATCACCGACTAACCCATCATCCAGAGATCATCAGGGTGAATCCTTAGTGTATATCTTTCCTTTTATTTATGAGCACAGAGTGGAGTGAGTGGTGGGAAGGTATTAATACAGGGGTCATAGGAAGGGGGGGGGAAGGGACACCAGGAAAAGGAAAGGGGAATAGACTGTGGCCGTTTCCATATGTAATGGGACAGTAAATCACAGTGCCTGTGTTTTTATACCTACCTCACTTTCAGTAGTTATGTAATGGTGGGTGTATAATTAGTCTCCCTGAGCCTCAGTTTTAATTATAGACAGGTTGACACATCTTTGAAGATCAAAATCACAGTGATAGATCACCAAAAAATATTTTAGCCACTTTTAATTAAGTCCCATTACAAACTGGCAAAAGCAAAGTATTGGAAGCCATCTGCCATGAAAAATGATTTGTTTGTTGCCCAATCAGTGTAGTCCAATTTAATAAGATTAAATTCTTTTTATCTTATTTGTTTTAAATATATTTTTATCAATACTTTGATATTGTAGAAGTAACTTCTTAAATTTATGTTGAATGTCTGCCCTACAACCTAATCAACAAGGTATTCCCCCAAGCTAATCATATTTACAATCTGTCAGAAAAATTTTGCCTTTATGTTTCAATTCAAACAAGTATATTAACACACTTCTCAAGTGCTATCATAAAAAGCCTTAAGGAAATAAATTATGTATAAAGTGATGGCCATAAGTAGTCATTAGGATTAAAATGGTGTCAATCACATATAATGTGTTATGATAATGTAATATATCAGTAAACTGTTTCTTAATACTTGATTTGTAATAGTTTAGCAAAATATTTAGCTAAAACTGTAAGTTCTTTATAAAGGAGGGAGGATAATGTAAGACTTGTAATCCTTCAGTGCATGTGAGTTTCTCAGTTAGCTATGGATAAAACATTATTGTGAGACCACCAAACCATAGTATCAGTGCCCTACGACAATAAACATTTATTTCTAGTGTTAGCTGATCTAGGCTAGCCTGGACTAGGGGCTCTTCTACTCTTAGCTAGGCTCCTTTATTTGCCTGGGAGCCAGCTGATTGAGGCTGGGCTCAGAGGGGTGGCTTAGCTTTTTTGCACATGTCCCCCAATGATTTTTCTAAGATGAGTATGTTAGCCTGGGCATGTCCTTCATAAGGTGATAGCAAGTGTTTCTAAACACTTATGCCTCTTGTGGCTTAGGCAAGAAATTGGCACATTGTTCCCCATTGTATTGGCTAAACCAGGTCACAAGGTCAAACTTAGAAATGTGAAGTCATGCTGGGTCATAGGGAGAGCATGGCTAAGGACATGGACACAAGGAGGAATGGAGAATGGAGGTCAATAACTGAGTCTACCACTGCATAGGTAATGAAATTTGGACTTCAGCTTTTAGAAATAATTAATTGTGAATCAAATATAAATATCAGACATAATTCAATTGAGTTCACTGGCTACCATGAGCAAACATTTCCTGTATGCTAAAAAAAAGGAGAAAGAGAAAAGCCTATACAGCTAAGATCTAATCAACCTGGCAACTGACATGTAGTTTTATTTTTGGTTAGTAGGACATAGAAAATATTAAACATTTTATAACATGAAATAAAATCAGGATCACCAGTAATTGGTATAAATATTTCCTTTTACCTTCCAAAACGGTTCTAAGTATCTTATTGAATAAGGCATGCCAATTTGAAATAAATTATGTTGAAGTTTACCACTGAATTTTAATCAATATACACTGAACACATTGGGTGACCTGAAAAAACATTCCAGTTACATTTGAAAGAATCAACATCACTCACCTATACTACTTAGGTTCTTTAAAAGCTATTTTCTTTCCAACTAAATAATATGTCTCAAATATGGATTTTTTTTAAGTTAGAAAAATTGCTTACATTTAAGTAAGTGCTATTTTTATACTTATTTCTTGCTGATGGCCACTCTGCTTTGGCCATAGCACCTTCTGTCTCAATAGTGACATATCCTTTGATACTGGTGGGAAATAAGGAGCAAGTTCTTAAATAATTGTCTGCACACACCTCAGTCCACCATGTAACTGAACTCTGAGCATCCCAGCATGGGTCAAAATACCTGTTTCTTACAGAACCACATGTAACATAGGGATAGCCTGGATATACTGTGACTCTATAAAGGGTAGTTTAAAAATTATCAGGCATGTCTCTTACCGCTTATACTTTGTTTCTTTACTCTAATTAATTTTGTGTACTTTTTCTCTTCTGAATGAATTGTGGGGTTATTTTATCAAGTTTAAGCAACATCGTTTAAGATTTGGCTTTAACTGTGTTTAAATGTGTAGATTAAGCTGAGAAGCTATCACAATGTGGCCATACTGTTTGCCTAGACAGGATTATGATATCCATGTTTCATTTATTAAAAAGTCTTTAGTATTCATTTATATTATATATATTATAGTTTATGTTAATATTCATAAGCTAAAATATGCCTCTTCCCATAAGTCCTTCACATTTCTTTTTTGGGTTATTATTTAATATATCTATTTCTACTCTTGGGAATCAAAATTGTTTTTAATTACAATTATTAATTTTTTTTAATAGGAAAGAATCTCAACACATATTTTCTGGGTTGTTAGTATTGAAATGGATGACTTCAGGACTTTTACATTTAGGGAATTTTAATATTTAATAAAGTAAATATTAATTTATACTTTTGAAATGCATGTATAAGTTTTATCTTTATTTAATATTTTAGGTACTTTTAAATGACATTCAAACTTTTAAAATTATCCATTGCTAAATTTGCAGTATATTTCATTTGCAAAGTCTCCGCTTTCTACTTATTATGGTTGGTTATAATGAACCATTCAGGATTTCAAAGATCTAAGCCTATTCTCTAAGTAAGGTATGTAGGTACAATTAGATATGTTTGGTTGGCTGCTGTCTCACTGATGTATAATTGCTTTGTACGTCCTTGTAAAGATATTTTTAGCAACTCACAGGAAGAAAAAAATATTATGAATAAGCTTTGGTTAGAAATTTCCAAGGAATACTTATGATTCTGTTCTTTTCCTTTCAATATTCCTCTTCTACAAACACAATAAAATATGTGTAACGGGAATGTATTTTGATGTACCTGGAAAAGAAAATCAGATTTATAACCTCTGGGTAAAATAGGGAAAATTTATATATTTGATGTATATAAGAGTACACTGGTGATTTAAGCTACTGTCATATAGAGATAGAAAACAACTTGCTTTAATTTTCTTACAGAAAAATATGTGTTGTTTTAAATTATATTTAGTTCAAAGATTGATGGAATCAGTACTTGTTCAAAAAATATTGTCAATCCTTCTCTGAAGTCAACCACAGTAATACAACAAAAGGAAGTATAACCCATTATGAGTGTCATTAGCAGTCACCTTACCCAGTACCTGCTGAAAATTGATGGCCAAAATAGAGAATGACTCCTTTAATTTGCTCACATTCATCTTGAAAGTCAGAAGAATGAATGGACTATTTTCAAAAGATGGAAATAGGCAATCTGTCTTCGTTTAAGCTGGACAAAATATCTCTGCCTATCACCCCTTATACAATAAGTTAGCAGCAATGAAGGGAGGGTAAGACCTGGAAAAACAACCATACTGGGGGAGGGAAGAAAAGATAAAAATTTTACTTAAAGGATGACAGAATATTAGACATAGAATTTTAAAAAGGAGGAACCATGGCAAGACTGAGAATGAAAGTCAAACAAAACAATAAAAGAAGAATGGAATAAACAGATATGTTGCAACGAACCAGAGACAAATATAATCAGGGTAGAAAAGAGAATCTGTGTAATTCAAAAAAAGAAATAGGGTGTTATTCCAGTTTAAAATTTTGAACTCCTGATGTTATTGGATTATAGCCCATAGAATAACATAAATATCCATGAGTCCAAACTGATATAAACTGAAGAAACAAATCAGTGAGAAGGCACAGCTTTTCCTTATGAGGAATTCTAATGAATAAATGTAGAAATAAAGGGGGAAAAACAAAAGTAGCGCTCTGCAAACACCATAATAATAATAATTGTTGCAGGCATGATCCACCAATGGATGCTAAAATTAATGAGTGAAACCAAGGAGGAATTGAACATGTGCAAGCCTCAAATAATTTCCCAAGATATTTATTAATTACAAATGGGAATAGAGTAACTTACTGCGGAGAAACTCAAGCCCACAGAAAGAACCTTAGCCAAGTGATCACTAGTAATGTCACTAGTTACCACTATTGACATTATGTACTCTCTTACATGCACTGAGAAGTGCACAAAATCACTTCTTTGTTCTTTTTAAACATATATAACCTCATGAAAACAACATCAGACAAAACCAAATAAGAGATAGCACATAAATAACCGACCAACACTCTTTGAATGTGTGAAGGTTCTAAAAGACAAAGAAAGACTGAAGAATGATCACAGGTTAAGGAGACAGAACACCTGGATACAATGTGGAATCGTGGGCAAGATCTGGACAAGAAAAAGGTCATTAGTGGAAAACCTGGTGAAATTTAAATATGGTCTGTAATTTAATTAATAGTGGTGTACCAATGTTAATTTCCTGGATTTGACTGTTTTACTGTTGTCATGTGAGATGTTAACATTAGGGGGCGCTGGGTAGAAAGAAACTACTATTTTGTGTCTTTTCTGTAAATCTGAAGTTATTTCAAAAAAAGTTAAAAAAATTCTAGGTCTCAAGAAAAAATTTTAGAGAAGACTTCTGTTATAGGAATGATACATTTGTGTTTGGTTTTTGCTGTTTTTTGATCTATCAAGTGGCGTTTTTTCTCAAGTATCTGCATTCTTTAGAAGGAGTGACTATGGCCCCTTTCCTCAAGGGTAATTACAGGGCACTGGATTTCTCAACTCCAACCAAGGTTCTGGATTCCAGGCTTGGCAATATGACAAGGACATAAAATAGCAGCAACCTCCTGGTGACTCTGATAACTTGGGCAATTAAGCAACTAGTCACAATCATAACAGACTCATGTGAGGGTATTTCCTATTCTGGTACCAGGTAAGTGTGGATCCCTTTGTGGTGAGGGTAAGGAGAGGTATTAACCCCTAAATTTACTTAAATTCCCATCAAGTGGCTCGATAGAGATTTGAATCAAATTTAATTTGATTTAAAGAAAATAATAGGATATTTCTTGCCTCTTTAAGATTGTGGATTAAGATTTATATTCACTACCACTCCTAAATCTTCTGTTCATTATTAAATGAATAAAATCATGATAAAGAAATACCCTCTTTTTTTGAAATAACATATGAAGCAGAAATTCTGTGACTTGAAATGATAATATTTATAGATCCCTCTGCTTCAACTTCAGAAAAATTCCTACTATTGATCATTTGGCTCAAGTTCCTATAAAATATGGTTTCTCCATTCATTTTTCATTCTTCTTTTGAGATTTGGAAGAACTAGCAATTTTCATAATGAAGTTGCAAATTCTGTAACTCTGAGGCTTAAATTGGTGTACTTTATGGCACCAGATTCAGAGAAGACACCTGACAAGCTGGACAAACATGGCATGAAATATTTCAGTAACCACTTTCTCTGCTTAGCAACCAGATGAATATCTTTCTCTTGTTTGGTTTAGACAGGCAAGCAAACTGTTAATTTACAGAGGACTTTGATTTTTCACTTCATTCTACTAAAGTTCAGAGAAGAAGTTCCCAGGGTTACACTCCATCATGGCCAATTTCTTTTTTTTCCATGGTGTGTTGAGTGCATTTCAGTGAGGAAAGAAGAATTTGATAGATGGCTTATCCAGAAAATAAATAACACAATGTTTGCCAACTGCTGCTGTCTTTTATGCCTGGGTAACCTGGATTTGCATTAGAATCCAGCCACAATTTAACAGCATTATTTATGATGCTTCCAAAAGACCAGCTTTTTTTTTTAATTCCCTGGACTGATCACCCCAGTTCATTCTTATTACCACATTAGTGATTTAGATGCTTCTATTTTCCCCTTGAAATTGTCAGTTTAAGAATTTATAGTTGTACCTAAAAGTAAATATTCTTTGATTCAGCACAAATAATTTAAAATGACATTATTTCTGACTCACATGCCTTTCCCTGGGCTTTGGAGGCAGACAAACTTTGATTATCTGATCAGTACGTAGAAGTTGCACTAACTCGAAAATGAGGATTTATACATTTGGCCTCTGATCTTTAAAATGTGATAGCAACACCTTTAAGTTAGAACATAGGTTGTCAATGACTTAAAAGGAAAAGATTGGAGACTTAGCCACAACACTTTCTGGTTAAGTAAAGTATGTTAATACCTATAAGATAGTTTGCCCATTTCAGAATGAAAACACCTATTGTAGAGTAATAACATTAAAAGTTTGATTTATCTTACTCTTTTTCTTCAGATTCCATGATCTCCAAATCACTCTATGATTTCCATGTTGGTCTGTCTTCAGCGCTTTATTTACTCATTCAATATACAGAACTAAACCTACAAGAGACAATGTATTGATTCTGCTGTATTTCTGCACCTCTTGACTGTGAATTCTCTTGGTAAATAAATAAAATGGATACTATAACTCCAGGGGGAAAATCCTGGGACAAAATACCTTTGAAACCGAAACCAGTCAAAGCGAGAGATAAAGTGGGGGAAACTCATTTATTTCTTACAAGCAGTTGTCCACTTCTGCTCTCCCATGTCTCTCAAGACCCAGCTGTAGATCAAGGGACCCTGCCCAGCCTCTCCAGTCCAGATAAGCCCTCCCTCACCCTTGTAATTACTTATTGATAAGGAGATGGACTACTTCTCTCCACTCCTTGGAAATATCTATTGATATGGAGGTTCACTAAAGCCAGGCAAGAGATTCTGGAAATAATTGCAATTCTACCCACAGATAACAATTATTTTTTTCCACAGTGCTTTAGAATAGGGAGTATTTATAGTGACTATTTCCAGAATATATATATGGCTATATATCTGCTTGTTTATTAATAATTTGGCTTTCTGGAGTGAAATTTCCTGAGTGAAATGTGGATCTGATCTGACCACCTCTGGGTACTAAAAGAGGAAATTTTTAGGGTCTTCAAAGCAATGACTGAGCCCTAGCCATCCTTACCTTAAATAATAATGCTGTATCACCTCCAAGTTTATTCTTTTACTGATTTGTATAGAATAATATCTCTATGTTACTCACTAGCTTTGTGATTTTAGGCAAGTTACCTAGACTTCTTTAAGCTAGTTCTCCCTAATCCTAAATGAAACTAATAAATTGTACCTTGTAGAGATGTTATTTGGATTAGTTACATTATTTAGAAATTGTATAGCACATTTCTTTGGGTACATAATAAATATTTTAAAAGTCATAGTAAAATTAAAATATAATGAGTTCACAAACAACAACAAATGTTGGCGAGGATGTGGAGAAAGGGGAACCCTCCTACACTGCTGGTGGGAATGCAAATTAGTTCAACCATTGTGGAAAGCAGTATGGAGGTTCTTCAAAAAACTCAAAATAGAAATAGCATTTGACCCAGGAATTCCACTCCTAGGAATTTACCCTAAGACTACCGCAGCCCAGTTTGAAAAAGACATATGCACCCCTATGTTTATCACGGCACTATTTATAATAGCCAAGAAATGGAAGCAACCTAAGTGTCCATCAGTAGATGAATGGATAAAGAAGAGGTGGTACATATACACAATGGAATATTATTCAGCCATAAGAAGAAAACAAATCCTACCATTTGCAACAACATGGATGGAGCTAGAGGGTATTATGCTCAGTGAAATAAGCCAAGCCGAAAAAGACAAGTATCAAATGATTTCACTCATATGTGGAGTATAAGAACAAAGAAAAAATACTGAAGGAACAAAACAGCAGCAGACTCACAGAACCCAAGAACGGACTAATAGTTACCAAAGGGAAAGGGACTGGGGAAGATGGGTGGGAAGGGAGGGGTAAGAGGGAAAAAGAGGCATTACGATTAGCAGATGTAATGTTGGGGGGGCATGGGGAGGGCAGTACAACTCAGAGAAGACAAGTAGTGATTCTATAGCATCTCACTACGCTGATGGACAGTGACTGCAATGGGGTTGGTGGGGGGGACCTGATGAAGGGGGTAGTTTAATAACCATAATATTGCACATGTAATTGTAGAATAATGATACCAAAATAAATTATAAAATATATATATATAATGAGTTCAATATAATTAATGTTCTTATTAAAAATCTATTACCTTTCACTACCTAAGAGGTGAGGACAAATCCAGGAACACAACCTCAAAAAATCTGCATTAAAAGATCATGAGTACATGCTCGCTTTGGCAGCACATATACTAAAATTGAAACGATACAGAGAAGATTAGCGTGGCTCCTGCACAAGGATGACATGCAAATTCGTGAAGCATTCCATAAAAAAAAGATCATGAGTACATCTTATTTGCTTATGGAAGCCATATTCCTCAAACCTAACACTGAACACATTATTGGTCCAATCCCATCACAAAGGAATCTCTACTAGAACTTCATCTGGATTCTTAAAAACCTCTTAGTGATTGAGAACAGATGTCATTACAAAACCTATTCTTTGTGCTAATTTGGGTAAACCTATCCATAAAGCTGAAATGTGTGTCTTTGTAATATCTGTCCTTTGATTCTATTTACCTCTAAATAACAAATGATACAAATAATTCTTCTTCAAAAACTCTGATCATATCTCTGTTAATTTTTTTTCCCAGGTGAAGCACCCCATATTACCTCTAATATTTCCTAATTTCTAAGTTCTTTACCATCTTTTAAATGTAAGATGAAGCTTTTCCACATGAATACAATATTCCATATATAGCCTGACCACAGAAGTGAACAGTGAGAAAATGGGACTGTTGCCCTCTCTGATCCGAATGCTGCCCTCCTACTCTTACAATTTAATGTCACATTAATATTTGTTACCTTGTCTTGTCTTAGCATCCAATCACAATTTTTTTTCACACTGAACTTATAGACAACTACGGTCTTTTTTACAATAACTGCTATCAGAGAGAGTATGATATTTTTAACGCTAACTACAAACCTCCATAATTACCTTAAATATCATCTCCTTGATTTGTTTTCATCTAATATATTTATTCCTTTTAGATTTATTCAGAAATAGGTGTAATACTCATTATTTATCAAACAATTCACAATATATTAAACAGAATAGGGAAGTTGATATGATAACCACCAAGTTGTATAATGGACTTGACTTTAAAGAATTTATTCATAATCCTCCAGGTAGAAATTTGAAGAGACATAGGACATGAAATATTCTTATACTGAGACATTAATTTTCTTATACATAGTTCATTTGATTCACATACAATAATGAGTAAAGAAAACTTACACTTGATTCACTAATGGTTCAAATCAAAATAGTTGGTGAAACCATGGTCTAGATTCACAAGTTTATCAGGAAATGGTGTTATTTACAAAATTTCAGTATGTAATCAGATAATAACTAACATCTTTATTTTAAAGTTTTACTCATTGCAGTTTATGAAATCTTATAATCCTATTAAAATTTCAGCCACAAAATTTAATTGACATCATTTCATAGTTTTTGTAACTATAAAATTTTTGTTTTTGAGGCAGAATTTTCCATTCAAATT